>CM021109.1:545187023-545430327 GCA_007115665.2 Sequoiadendron giganteum
GAACAATAAGGTGAAGTTCATCTTGAAGAATAGTCTGGTACATTATGAGTTGATTAAGGTTCATAATTTGAAGATAGTTAAGGAAGTCTGGGATGCTTTAGAAAGAGCACATGAGGGTGATGAAAGAGTTAAAGAGGCAAAATCACAGATTTTGGAAACACAATTTGATCTTATACATATGTTCGTAGATGAAAATGTCAAAGCTTATGTACAGATAATGGATGAGGTAGTGGCTAGAATGCGATCTCTTGGCGCTATTGTAGATGATACCAAGATTATAAAGAACATTCACATAACTCTTCTTGATGCTTACAGTGAAAAGGTGAGTGCTATTGAACAACCTATAGATTATAAGACTTGTACTAAGGATCTACTGTTAGGATTTTTGACATCTTATGAGATGAGGAAGTCGATTCTAGGAAATGGAGGCAAAACAAAGACTACTTTTAAAGCTACAAAAGCTGAAGATCTAGATGAAAAAAACTTTCATGAAACAGAAGCTAACTTTGTAAGAAGAATGAGAAAATGCTCTAGTAAGTATGAAGGTAAGTTGCCCTTTATGTGCTTTAGTTGTGGAGAAATAGGTCACTATGTTGCAAAATGTCCGAAAAGAGCTAAAAAGAATAAACAAAGATATGAGAAAGAAAGGAAAGGAAAGAAGATTAAAAAAGCTTACTATGTAAATCAGAATGCTAGTATTTCAAATGAAGATTCAGAATATGAAGATCCAGATGACAATGAATGCTTGTTCTTGGCGATTAAGGATGAACCTACTTCTACTAATTCAAAAAAATAGGTAAAAGAAAGTCCTCCGAAGAAGGAGAAGGAGAAAAATGAAGGTACGGTTATCTCTTCCCTACATGCTAAGAAAGAAAATAATTTTTGGGTAGTTGATAGTGGTTGCTCACATCACATGACTGGTGATAAGAGTAAGTTTGTAAATCTTGAGAAATATGATGGAGGTTTAGTTATGTTTGGAGATGATATTGGTGCTAAAATCTGTGGGATAGGTTGAATAAGTTTTGATGGAAAGCATCATACTGACGATATTTACTATGTTAAGGGTTTAAGGCATAATTTGTTGAGTGTTGGTCAGATGTGTAGAAAAGGATATGATCTTCTGTTTAAGGATGAGAAATGTGAGATCCGGAAAGGATCCGAAACATTGATTTCTACAGGAAGGAAATATGAAGGGAATATTTATCAGCTTAAGGGTGGTTATGGACAATGATTTATGACTCAAATAAATGACAACTGGTTATGGCATAAGATAATGTGTCACACAAATTTTGATAACTTGGCAAGGATTAGTGTTGTTCAGGCCGTGAGAGATTTACCGAGAATTACAAAGCCTGTCAATGCTATTTGCAGGAATTGTCAGTTTGGGAAGCAAGCGAGGAATCATTACAGATGAAGAGAACAATCTACTACTGGATTACTAGATTTGGTTCATACAAATCTCTGTGGTCATATGGGAGTGCAAAGTTAACTTAGTGAAAGGTACTTTATTCTTTTAATTGATGATTATTCTAGATATACATGGGTTACATTTCTTAGAGAGAAATCAAATGCATTAGATAGATTCAAGGCATTCAAAGCTATGGTTGAAAATGAAGTGAATTTGAAGATAAAATACTTAAGATCTGACAGAGGTGGAGAATTCACCTCCCATGAGTTCAATATGTTTTGTGAAGTGCATGGAATAAAGAGACAATTATCTGCTTTGAGAACTCCTTAAAAAAATGGAGTTGTTGAAAGGAAAAATAGAACAGTTCAAGAGGTTGCTAGCTCAATGATCACTGAATCCAGATTATCAGAAGTTTACAGGAAAGAAGCTATTCATACTGTTGTATATGTATTCAATTGAATTCAAGTAAGAGCAAACATTACAAAAACTCCCTATGAGCTATGGCACAAAAGAATTCCTATAGTTAAATATTTCAAGGTATTCAGAAGAAAATGCTATATCAAAAGAGATGAAGAAACTTTGGGAAAGTTGGATGCAAGAAGTGATGAAGGAATATTTCTTGGATACTCAACCAAAAACAAGGCATACATATGTTTCAATAAAAGACCGAGAAAGATTGTAGAGAGCTCGAATGTGAATGTTGATGAAATAGTGAAGAATTCTATGGATATTGATGGATATGTGTTTGGTTAACATGACTATGTAAGAATAGAAGAAATTGTGGAAGAAAAGGATAAAGATGAGTAAGAAAAGCACAATGAACAAAATGAAAGAGAAGATGCTCTAGTGATGTCCCCTAGGACATCGAAATATGTATAGAGGAATCATTCAGAAAATCAGATTATTGGAGAGAAGACAAAAGGTGTGTCAACCAGAAGAAAAGCTGTTGCTGAAGTAAACTTGTGTTTATTCTTTGAGATTGAGTTGAAGATAGTAAGTGAAGCTTGTAAAGATGAACATTGGAAGGAAGAAATGAAATAACTTTTGTAGATTGAGAAGAATTAGACTTGGGAATTGATCCCAAGACCAGTAGACAAAAATATCATTGGATTGAAATGGGTATTCAAAAATAAGTTGAATGAAAATGGAAAAGTTATCAAAAACAAAGCAAGGCTTGTGTGTAAAGGCTACTCACAAGTAGAAGGCATAGATTTTCAGGAGATATTTTCCCCGATAGCAAGAATGGAAGCTATAAGGATGTTCTTGGCATTAGCTGCTTATAAAGATTTCAAAGTCTATCAGATGGATGTCTAGTCAACATTTTTGAATGGTGAGCTAGAAGAAGAAGTCTACATGGAACAACTAGAAAGATTTCAGTTAATAGATCAATTGGATATGGTGTGTAGATTGAAGAAAGATTTATATGGATTGAAGCAAGCTCCTAGAGCCAGGTATGCAAGGTTAGACAAGTATTTGATTCAAGAAGTATTTAACAAAGGTACGACAGACAATAATTTGTACTTTAAGATTGAAAATGATAAAAATCTTGATTGTAGTTGTATATGTTGATGACATTATCTTTGGAGGAAATGAAAAGATGTGCAAGATGTTTGCAGAAGAGATGCAAAAAGAATTTGAAATGTCTATGTTTGGGGAGATGAATTTCTTTTTTGGGCTACAGATTAATCAAACAGAGAAAGGAATTTTCATTTCATAATCTAAGTATGTGAGAGAGATGTTGAAGAAGTTTGGGATGGATGGTTCCAAACTAGTAAGTACTCCTATGGTGACTGGTTGCAATTTGGGTAAATATGATGTTTGACCTAAGGCTGATCAGAGCAAGTATAGATCTATGATTGGTGGACTACTGTATTTGATTGCTACTAGACCAAATATTATGCATGCGGTTTGTCTTGTAGCTAGATTTCAAGAATATCCGAAAGAAACACATGTTGTTGCAGTTAAAATAATATTTAGACATTTGAATGGCACTCCGGATGATGGATTATGATATCCTAAAGATACTGACTTTACACTTAGTGCTTATGTAGACACATATTGGGCCAAAAGTATAGATGGTAGAAAGAGTACAACTGGTGGTGCATTATTTCTTGGATGTAGGTTGGTGGCATGGATGAGTAAGAAGCAAGATTCAGTCTTTTTGTCTACTGCTGAAGCTGAGTATATTACTCTTGCATCTTGCTATACACAAGTTCTATGGATGCAACAAACATTGAAAGATATCACAGTGCTATATGATGATCCCATTTCTATCTTTTGTGATAATACAAGTGCAATTAAAATTTCAAATAATCTTGTGATGCACTCGAGAATGAAACATATATCTATCAAATATCATTTCTTGAGAGAGAAGGTCATGGAAAATGAAGTCAAGCTCGAGCATGTTCCGACAAAGGATCAGATTGCAGATATATTTACAAAGGCTCTTCCTAAAGATACTTTTGAGTATCTTTGGGAGAAGTTAGGGATTATTGCCCCTCTCATAAACTAAGATGCATTAGTTCGATGGATTCATGGTTCTATCTTTTTGGACTGATGTTTTGGTGGCTACCTCTTAGGGGGAGTAGGTAGTTTCAAGTGCTGTCATTATGAGTATTTTGTTTTCATGTCAAAATTCAATGAACATATCTTTTTTTTCTTTTCCATTGATGTCAAAGGGTGAAAGAAAGCATGTGAAAAGAAGAGAAAGCTAACGAGAGAAAGTAGGTAATGAGGAAGATGATCTCCTAAGGGGGAGAAGCAAAAAGAAAAATCTTGAGAAGTATATTCAGAACTGGTATGGTGTCTTTGATGGGTTTTCACATCATGTGTTGCCATCAATGACAAAGGGGGAGATTGTTGCAATAATAGAAAAATGAATGAAAGTGTTTGTCATTGATGTCAACTGGTTATCTACTAGTTGTTGTTGGCTATATATGTTGAGGATGTCGAGAAAATTGTATTAAAGGAAGTTTACAGGTATTCAGGATGATGATCCAGTACTTGTCCCTATGGTTATGTGGTTCAAATATGTTAGTCATGGTTATTGAAAGGTTGCTATATCCAGATTCTTGGCTATTGGTTCTTTGAGAAGTTCGAGTTGTGTTCACCAGTTGTGATTTATGTTTTTCTGTGTTTTGGCTGAGGTCCGGGAGAAATGTTGCTGGTCCAAATTTCTCTTTGACAAAGTCTTTTGACTTACGTATCTAGAGATAAGATGTTATGATTGCATTGAAGATATTTTTGGTTTTTGGAAGTTTTAGGCTTAATTGTTTTATGTGTTTTACACTGGTTTAGTTGGCCATGTGTTAAGCACTATCTTCGAAGTTGATGAAGCATGTTGGATCTATTATGGGTCTCAATGAAGCGTGTGTTTGAGTCGCTCTCATTCTAATTCCACCCTACGATATTTTGGTGTCGGACTAATTTGAATTTGAAGTTGGATGGCCGACTTTGTATCCTTTCAAGGTTGGAGATAGTATAAGTACAGGATGAGGTAGCAATGAAAAATGTACAAGAGAAAAGAAGGAAGATAAGTGCAAGAGAAGATGTAACTTTGATGCTATTCAAAAAGTGTGTGAGTTATGTGTGTGGTATATCAGTGCAGAGCTTAATGCTGAGTTTCCTGATACAGTGTGCAGAAGGTGAAATCTATCATTCTTGTAAGTTGATAAGTAATTGTGGTGGAATCCTTTGTTGCATTGGAATTATTGTCTCTCTGTAACAAGTCTTCTTTGTATCTTTGTGGCAGTGAGCCCTCTGGGTTGTAGCCTTGTTGGACAGCGAGTCCTTATTGTAGGCAGTGAGCCTTATCTTAGGTAGTGAGCCTTTTTGTAATCATTTTTGATATTATCTATAGTGTGAGTTAATCCTCAGCATGGTTTTTCCCTCATTGGGTTTTCCACGTAAATCTAGTGTTAATTGTGTTTGTGCATTGGATTTGAGTATCTGCATTGGCATTTGATGATTAACCATTTAAGCAGTTTATGTATTAGTTTCGGTAATTGAATTGAAGGTTATAATTTGTGACAACTGATTCACCCCCCCTCTCAGTTGTCCTATCCCACAAATGTATTGAGTTATCCTATACATTCTAGTTGCAACAATCTATTATGTTTTATGAGCTAACCTTTTTTAGGTCTTTTAAGCAATCGACACATCCATCGATCAACTCATGTGTGACATCTCTTCATCAAGGGTTTTCACATCAAGGTAACATTATCATTTGTCATTTATCAATTTTAGTCAATTATTGTTGTTTTGGCCTCTGCCCAACATAAGGCATGCCCTCTTGATCATCATCAATCACTCTACATGGAGGTAAAAATACCAATACAAAGTTTGACTAAGGCAAGCCTCTATACAACATAAAATTTTCCCCTATTTTCATGTGTGTAGGTCAAATCTAGAAGTTTCATCAAGTAATAGTCCAAAAAAACACAATGCAGTCTACAACCTACAATCTAGAATTTACAAATTCAAAAAAGGAGGAGCTTAGTCTAGGGTGCACCATGCCCTAGACTGACCATTTCAACATCAATTTTTTATCACATGTTCCTATCCGTGTCTTAGTCTCAGATATGAAGTTGTTTTATAATTTTGTGTTTTTTGTCTTTGCAATAAATTACCTTTTCAGATCTAGGTATATATGTCAAATAGGCTTGTCAAAACATATCCAATTTATCACAACACAACACTAAAAACAACATAAACCCTAGAAGGTTGGCTCTACCTTTTGGAAACAAGCTAGTCATCAAACCCTAGCTGGTTTATGTTTAATGTTGAGTCAAGTGAAAATGAGATATCCTAGTTAACTTAATTGGATCTAGGATCACTTTTCCTACTTAACATTTTGGTGAACTTGACATATCCTACACTTGCAATTGTTTTGATTTTCATTAGTATAAACTCTGAAAAGTAATTCAAAACCTAGTTGCTTTGAAGATCATGCATTTATTTCATTTTGAAAACTATGTATTTGCATTTTTTGTCCATTGTACATCAAAAGGAAAAATTACAAATAATTTGATTTAAATTATATAATTTTAGATCTGATTTTTCCTTGTTAGGGCTTAGATATAAGTTATTTTCACTGGGAAATGTAATTGCTATACATTTTTTCAAAAGATAAAAATCATTGCTTTTCTATATTTTTTAGAAATTTTAGTCAATTACAATATACAAATTTTGAAAATTATCATTTAAACTTAATTGCCCTAAAAATATTAAAAATTGCATGCATACATGTGCTTCATATAGAAAAACTAGATTTTTGTGCATTTTCAAAACTTTTTTCATTTCCAAACCTAAACCTCTGAACATAGGACCCTTAGACACTATAGGTGGTTTCCAAAATTTGAATTTTATAAAAAAATGTGTCTGGTCTAGGGCGTATTGTGCCCCTACCCAATCAGTTTGGGCTGAAATTTTGTGTGAAACCTTGTATGTGGTCTCTATTTAAATTTGGTTCATGTTTCTGGCAGTTTGTCTTGAAACTTTTAGATTTTGTCATGCATCACCAATTTTCCGTAATTCAGTGCAGTACCCCCTAAAAAAGGACAATAACAAAATTATTTCTTTTCAAAGGCTGGTTTTGATATAGAAAAATATGGATTGTCTAAAAAAAATTTAGGGCGCTTCCCTAAACCCCATTACATGTCGTCAAAAGTGATATACATTGGCCTTCAATCGAGTAATATCTTTTCTACCTATGAGAACATTGTGATAGAACAAAATCAAATCATTGATACATTTAATATCACCTTGCCTAATCTTCATTCTTCTCCTGACATCTACTCTACTTGTGAGAGTGTTTTGGTGCAAGTGGATGCAATCGTTGACAATCATGACAATCATGTTAGTTCTTCTCCCAATATCTCTCCTACTTGTGATGGTTTTGTGGTGCAAGAAGACCCAATCATTGAGAATCATGTTTGTTTCCCTTTCAATACCTCTCCTACTTGGGATGATATTGTGGCACAGAAGGATGAGATCATTGATACATTTTCAAATGATAGTAAGGTGGCTTGCATGGATGGAGGTTCAAAATTGACATTAAGTCCTCCATTGATAGAAGATTTCCAACAAGTTAAAATTATGAACCCACATTTGATTATTAGGCCTCCTAAAACTCTTCTAATCATTGAACCTCCTAAACCACCTCTCATTATAGGACTTCCTAAACCTCATGACCGTATCCTAAACTTTGCAAAACAACTCACTAGTAATTATGCACAAAAAGATGTGTTGAAGCAACCAAGTTATCACATAGTTGCTCACACATATAACACTAAAAATAATAAGCAACCAAAACAAACACCAACATCCATTCCATTACCTCAACCATAGCTTCCACACCGACCGAGGCTTCCTTAGTATAGTGGTAAAGAATATGATCTTGTTGAGAAACTCCATAATACTACAGCCAAGATATCCCTTTGGGACATGATTTGAACATCACCTACATACCACAAGATGCTCCAAGAGGCTTCGTAGAAGATTGATGTCTCACCTTCTATTAAATCGAATGATGTAGAAACCTTGTTTGATTGTATGTAGGTGATAAGGTAGGATATTACATTACCTCAACATGAATTACCCTTGCTTGAGATCCAAATCAAACACGAGGCTCTAATGATAATGGTTAGAATGAATAAAATTGGGGTTAGACGTACTCTTATGGAATTGATCAAAGTCTTAATGTTTGTAGCATTGATCTTCTAGATAAACTTGGCGTGGAAAAGAATATTATAAAACCAAATGATCTTTACATTCGTGGCTTTGATAATATTAGTAAGAAACCATTAGGGACAATCACACTACCCATCAAGGTGAGGCCCATGGTTTTACCTACCCCTATCCATATCATGCTAGGACCTCTTTCATATAATCTTCTCCTAGGTAGGTCATGGATTCATTGCATGAAAGGAGTCCCATCTACTCTTCACCATGAGATGAAATATGAATACAATAACAAGGTATATACGGTAAAAGCATATGAACAAAGCTATAATTCACAAATCAAATCCGAACATAAAACTTCCAACTCTCTTAATACTTTCATTCTAAATTCAAAAGTGGAACCCATACATGTTGAAGATAATAATGATTGTGCATTTTACCTAGAAGAAAAATCTTAGACGATGATTGTGGGTCATTAGATTTTACACCTTGTTTCAATGGGGAGTCTAAAATCTCACCATCAAAGTCCAAAGAGTCGAATACAAATGAGGTTCATGATATTGCTCTATCTTCAAACACATGTTTTGGTGATAACTTAGGTTCATTAGATTTTACACCCTCCTTTATTGAAGATTACAAATCTCACAATCTAAACCTAAGGAGTCTTGTGTTTCATTTGCTTAATCTTATTCTACATCAACAAATCTAAAAACATCACCCTTGAATGGTGATGGGGGCTCTTTAGCTTTTGTCCCTCATGTGTTGGTGATGCCTAACTTTAAAAAACTTAATAAATATTTGCATTCTTGCAAAAGAATCAATTCTTCTCATAAGCATGTAGGCAATACCTCTACATTTGAGTTGGAAGAATGTTATGGGCTTGGATATAAAATAATTTTTAAAAATGGATAAATGAAAACATGGAACAAGGAATTAAGGATCATGTGAAGTCTATGTTTTATCTTTCAAAAAGGGGTTTAGATTTCCAACCTTCTTCTTTGTCTTCATCTCATCCACCACCATCTACTATATTTAAAATATCATGTGGTAAGCGAGCAAACTTTTCTTCACAAGAGAAAATTTTGTCTCCTCTACCTTTTTCAGAGCAAGAGCATATTTTATCAAGGCTGCTCAATTCTTGCTTGATTACTCTTGCTCTTCCAACATGTAAGATGTTTTATAGCAATCATTCTTTTTGTACATAACATTGAGTGCATGGTCATTCCACAAATGAATGCTAGGCTTCGAGTAGTAAAATACAATAACTTAGGGATTGGGGTGCTCTTCCATGTGTTGATGCACCTATCCTTCCAAATAATAATGATCCCTCTTCTATGGTGTTTCTCCTCACTATGTGAAATTTGTAGCTTCATATGTTCACTCATTTGCATTCATGGTGGTACAATCTTAAGTGCAACCATATTTTCCATGGTAGCAACACAATAGTCTCTAATGTAGTTGTTCTTGCCTTTAAACTTGGGGTTAAGGATAACTAGTTTTGGGAGGTGTGCATTCTTTTCAAAGATCCCCTCTTCCCCTTTTTCTCCTTAAAATACTAGCATAGCAAGTATGTTGAAATTTTAAGGGGGGAATATCACCCTATCCATTTCATATACATCTTATGAGATTTGACTTATTGACATACTCCTTTAGTGGTGGTTGTTTATAACGCCCCTTGAGGCATGGTTATCAATTTTTCCTCCACGATGTTACTTTTTGTGCACTCCTTGAAATGTGGTTGGCAATATAGTCCATGGATTTGGCATAATAGAGCTTCCTCATTCATGAATTTGGGCATTCTTTACATGGCCACCTAGCATAACAAACCTTGCTTTCTAGTGGAGTCATGTGTTTCATGAGTGATTTAACATCTTTATGAGAGCACCATTTTGTTTAAATACCACATTCGATGGATGACACTTGGTATTTGAGACAAATTTAAGACTCAGGTCTCTTTACTTGGATTTTTTTCTATTTGTCTTATGTTTTTTATGTGTCTACTTTATGCCTTTGGTGTGTTTACTTTGTGTATGGTATTGTGTTTTCCTTGTGTCTTCTACTTGTCTATTCATTGTGTCTACATTGTGTGTTTTCAATCATGTTTTTATCATGCATTATTTGTGTTTTTCATGCTTCACTGCACTTCATATACGTGTGTTTTGTTGTCCTTATATTGTCTTGCCATAAGATCTTGAATCTAGGGGCTAGCGCATCCCCTAGATTCAACGCCATCCCATCTCTTCAATATTTGGATAATCGAATCCCTCTTGACATATTCTTACTTTAGTGTGAGTTTGAGCATAAGTTCATGCTCTCACTAAACTGGGGGCTAAATGTAGTGTTGAAAATTGTCACCCTCAAAAATTTCATATTAGGTTTAGCTCCCCCTATGTGCTTGGATATAATTATGCATTAATTGCCAATTTTATAAACATTCTTGAAAAATCAAACATGGGAAATCAAATTATGCATTTAATATTTTTCCCCTGACACTTTTGATTTCAAAAAAATAGGAATTTAGTCTAAGGTGTATGGTGCCCTAGAAAAACATTTTTGGCTCCAAATTTGAATATGTTGTTGTTGGTAATTTATTATTAGTTTTTGATGAATAGGCATATATCTATATTAATTATAAAGATATAAATACATATTAACAAAAAAAAGGTGGGTGGTAAAAAGGCACACCCCAAGAGTCACATGGGCAGAGCCCAATAATACAAAGTCACATGGGCCGAGCCCAAAAAGCAAGAAATATTACAAACACAAAAAAATAAAAGGCCATTAGGTGGCCATTGCAGTGCCAGTAGAGGGTGGAGGGTTCTTATCGTTCGATTTTTTTCCCCATACATCAGCAAGGTTTGGAGTGACGTCAGGGGGAGCCTAACTATCGTCATATTTTCTTTATCTTTATCCTCACGACAAGGTGAGATTTCCAAATCCAACTATGGGAACCATTTAGAAGTATCTGGCCAACCAGAACCGCCACTGGGAGCATTACCAGTAGGCCACCAAGAAGCGACACCACAACGCCCCGCCGCCCCTCTAGAAGGCCACCCCAAGTCAACTCATGAAGGAGGAGAAGGTGACTACCGAGGAGGGCAAGAGCCACGTTGAGGAGGAGCTTGAGAGAAAGGGAAAGAGTCCCTAGTAGAGCCACTTCATTGCCGACCTCGTGAAGGCAACTGACCTTGGGAAGAAGTGGGCAAGGGAGGCACACACACCACAATGCAAGGGGCATTGCCCCTGCGGTCTAAAAGCTCCTGAAGGTGAGCAACTTCATGCACAAATTTATTTGCTTGCACTTGAATTTGCAAAAGAACATTAGAGAAAATAATTGATTTAGAATATAAAGAAATAAATTTATCAATTTGGTTGTGAGAAAATATGCAAGCATTTCTATCCATCCAAATATTGAAGAGGATTTCCACCTTGAAAGTGTGCCAAATCTGGGTATACTTAGTGAGAAACCTGGGAGAGTCTCCCAAAAAAACCATATACCAAGAAAAAGGCTCTAGTTTGAACGGTCGAAAGAAGTCATGAATCCAATTCCACACTTGCTGAGCTCTGGTACAAAACCAAAAGAGGTGCTTAAAAGACTCAGCCTACCCACAAAAAGGGCAACGAGGGTCTTGGACCCCAAGTGACAAGTCGAGACCCCATTGGTAAGCCTTGGAAAATAATACACCAAGCAAAGTGGGCGAGTTTTGGCTGAAAACTTGCAGACCAAATAACAAAAAATATTTTACGCCACACAAACAATGAAGACTAGAGATGCCATCTCTGGTTCAAACTGTCAATCATAGGAAAATGTCACGATAGCCACTAATAACCAAGCTGAGGCTTGTAATTTCTAAATGGGGTGTCTAGGTACCACTTCCAGTCCTTCCACCAAGGCTTGGTGGCATGAATACCCACCTTATGAAGCATATCGGTCGGAATGGAATTCACCAAGCCATCGTATGTTTCATGGTCATGGTTCTAAAACCATACTGAACATAGAAAGCCAGCCAAGGAAAAATGCACATTGTGGGTTTGTGAAATAAGTGCTAAAGGGTTTGGATACCCTTGTTATGAAACCTGAGGGCCTTAAGCCAAGGAAGCTTGGCCAAAGGTTGACCAACACTAGAAAACAAAGGTGACCACTACACATTTTTTTGATTAAGCGAGAGCCCATCATGAAATCCAGAGCCAACCTAGTGGAGCCAAGGCTTAACTACCTCCCAAGCTCTCCAAATGCTCTTGGCCACAAAATTTCCCACAATTTGGACTGGTTCCCTCATAACCAGAAGGGTTTGAAAACCAATTCCCTTCCAAGAAGGTCTGTGTGTAGGAATCCAGATTAAATACAATGCCTAAGGAGGATTTTCCAAGCCTCATCACCAATAAGTGCTCTGATAATTCACTTGACACAAAGAGAGATCCCTTGCCATTGAGTGGAGAGAAGGCCAAGCCCACCAAAATCTCTAAGTAGGCAACAAAACTCCCAAGCAACGTGTTGAAACCCTTAGTGAGTCACAGAAGAGGCCCATAGAAAATCATGCAACAAATTTTCTAGCTTAGCATATCAAGCCTTTGAAGGGGCCCAACAGGAGGAATAATACACATGAGTCGTTGTTAGCACCTTTGAGAAAATTTGGAATTTCCTAGCCAGAGAGAGTGGCTTGGGAATCCAAAAAGCGAGTTTCTACTCAATCCAAGAAAGAATTGCTTGCTAGAGATCAGCAGAAGAAGCTTGAAAGGCAAAAGGAATGTCCAAAAATCAAAAGATTTCTCTAGGAGAAATCCACTTCCAACCATAATGTTGAACCCAGTGAGGACTAGGTAGGACAAACTGTTTATAGCACAAGGTTTTGTGCCATTAAATGGCAGAACCAGAGGCCAAGAAGAACGTCTCAAGGCAATCAAGAACAACTTTGACATTATTTTCCTCTTCCAATAAAGTGAGAAAAGAATCATCAACAAAGTGGCCATTGAATAGCTGGACTGGCAAATTAGGAAAAATAATGCCATGAACCCACCTCTTGGAAACATGAGCCAACAAATACCCAAACCCCTCAGCAGGAAGCGCATAAAGCGATGGGACAAACGAGCAACCCTAGTGAATGGAACATAACAAACCAAAGGAAGGGGACTGGCAGACATTAATGGTGATGCAAGGGGAGGTGTCTGAAAACAAAATTTGCACAAACTAGATGAATTGAGGACCAAAACCTAGGGCAGGAAACATAGCAAGTATGAAGGGCCATTCAATGCAATCATAAGCTTTAGCAAAATCAATTTGAATAAAGATAGCTTTTTGATTAGAGTGTCTTGCCCATTCCATGCCTTCCCAGACAACAATAATGTTGTCTAAGATGAACCTGGACTTAATGAATCTAGTTTTCTCTGAGTGCACAATCTGAGGCAAAAGATGGCAGGTTTTCAAGGCAAGGGCTTTGACAATGATTTTATAAGAGACATTGAGGAGCTTGACAGGTCACCAATTACAGATATCATCGGGATCACCAAACTTAGTTATGAATTTAATATTGCCCTTATTGATAATATTTCCTAAAGTTTTAGAATGAAAAGCTTCATGGTAAACCTTATGCAGATCTTTCCCAACACAGCCCCAAAGGGCTTTGTAAATTTCACACGGGAAACGATCAATTCTCGAGGCCTTATCATTTTCCATAGTGTGGACAACTTCTTTAAGATCTTCAATTGTGAGAAATTGATCATATAAGGCTTTTTGGGTTGAGGAGAGCCTATTTGGCACAACAACAAGGCAATCCTGAAGCGCTTGATGCCACTTTAGAGTGTACTCTTGAACTATGAACACCTGCTCATAATGCCTAACTAATTCTTGGAGAATGTCAAGTAATTCAGAAAGCATTGTATTGCCTTATTTGATCTCTTTAATACCAGGAGATGAGTGCATGTCTTGAAGAGCCAAGAAAAATTATTTAGAGGCACAATCTCCAATTTTAAGCAAGTGAAGCCTGGCCTTGGTTTGCACTCCTCTGGAAGCATAATTGTCAACACATTTTTTTATGCCTTAACTCTGCAACCCTAACTTGTAGAGAAGGGCAAAATGGGTTAGCTGCCAAGGCCTCAATGGCAACACGAAGGTTAGACTGGTCACTTCATAAGACCATCTACAAAAGATGGCCAATTGGCACCCATAAATATGGAGAAACCTCATGGTGCAAGTGACGACATCATTCCACCAAACAGTCCAACTTGTATTGTGAGGTGGCCTGCATTCCAAATTCCAAATAGTGCGGATGTGGGCCAACATGGGTTGGTGACACAAGGAAGTGTTAAAAAATAATTAGGTCCTACTGGCACAAGGCTGCTTTAATTCCCATTCAATGCAAAATGTAATGGGAAAGTGGTCTAATATCGTCACATCCACTAATGGCCTTACCGAAAGTGGCAAAGAGCTGGAAAAAGAGAAAAAAGACTGAGTCGAGATCATATCACGATCAAGGGGTTTAAATATCCTATTAGACCCAACTCAATAATTGCACCAAGTGTACTAGAGAGAATGAGAGTGGCGAAAGCCAATATTGGGGTCAAAAAGACCCAATTTATTATGCATGTAGTACCATGCCTCTCTTTCGCTAGTTGCCCATCAGAATGATAGAGTACCATCCTTATTGTACGCCACCTCAACCATATTGAAATCCCCACATAAAAACCAAGTTGCAACTGGCAATGAATCAACAATCCATCGCCAGAGAAGAGATCTTTCAACAACATCATTCGAGGCATAAACATTAATAATCCCAAAGGAATGATTATCAATGTTAAGAAGGATCCAGACGAGTTGATGTGTGTGGCCAGACCCATGATCAACCACACAAGTGTGCCATCATGGGGATAGAAGGGTGACCGCTCCACCATGCCCAACCTCATGTTCAATACAATACATTTTGGTGGTTGGCCAAATGGAACGATAAGTCGAAGAAAGCAAAAAGCCAACAACTTTCATTTCTTGAAGACACAAAACATGAATACCAACATATTTATGAAGAGTATCCCTAACGGAATACTTCCTAGAGAGGTCTGTTAGACATCAAACATTCCATGAGAGGAAATTCATGAATGGAAATCCTCCATATCATTTGAGTTTGACTCCTCGTCTAGAGTGGAGAAGCGATTTTGTAAAAATTCTAATGGGATTGAATCAATTTGAATAGCTGGAGATGAATGTCTTTGCTTCTCCTAAACATATTCTCCTTCTTCCAAAGGTCGAGAAGGACTTCAAGACCTCCTATGAACTCCTAACATGGGAGGTGGCTTAGTCAGTTGTGCTATCATAATTGAGGTAGGTTGGGGCGTAGCCTTAGGCCTTGGCCACACTGAAGTGCTATTTGAGCCTAGCTGGGCTTCCTTCCCCTTCGCAAAAGGGTTTGAAACTTCTTTCACTAGTTCGAGGGGTTTTGAAAACCGTCTTGGAGACATTAGACTTGTTTTTCCAATTGGTAACCATTGTCCACTTTTCCTCTGGTTTGGAAGCAACACCTTCCGCCTAACGAGGCTTATCAACATCTCGTGGCGGTGAGGGAGTACAAGGAACTGTCAGAGGGAAATCCTTAATCTTATGGTTAGTGGACTGACACCTATAACAAGTATTCAACAAATTAAAATAAGTGACCTTCTGGGTATGCCAAAAAAAACCAATTTGAATATCAATGCTCTTTCAAATCTTGTGAAAGGTCCATTTCGACACAAACTCTCTTTTTAGGCCGAGCTTGAAAGAACCTATCCGGTTCGACACAAATAACTCTCCCCAGAGAGGAGGCAAAATGCACACAGGGCAACAACAAACCAGGAAACTCAATCCAGATTGGAACCCGCAACTTAGTGTCATCTGAGATAGTGAAGTCCCAGGTACACAACTAGAAACCTAGTAGAGAGGACTAGACATACCAAGGACCATGGTTTAGGATTTGCCTGAATATGACTGACCTCCACAAAGCAAAAAATAAAAAATCCTTTAGTCAAATTTTGGACCATATCAAGGCGGAACCCATGGGGGATCCAATCCTTTTGAACCCACTCTTTAAGCACACTTTCAATGGGAGTCCTCCCAAAAAAATAACCAAAAAGAGTATGCTGCTCTAACCATTGACATGCAAAATCAAAATTTGGCATGGGTAACACCACATCAGCCGGGGAGTCAAAAGACTTACCTCATGGAACACTTTCAGATTTTTTTTTTGGAGATCTTGTTCGGAGGAGGAGCCATTGAGCAAAGCCGTCGAACCGCCAAGATCAACAAGAATTGCTGGGTTAGAGTCAATTGAAGGCATAATAAAACCAAGAAAATTGTAGTAAATGCGGTCGTACACATAATAAATGATAAAATCCTACGCTTAAGACATGGTATGACATAAGAGAGGCCAATAATGACCGTAGAAACAAGAAACCCTAGTAGAGCTCATTCACCATCAATAATCTCTTTTTCGAAACTATTATATTTTTCTCCTATTATGAGTCCTAATTTATTAATTTAATTTCCAATTTAATTTACTCGACATTGACATTTGATTTTTAGAAAATTAGAATAATTGCATATAAATACACGGTATTTTCATCATTTTGAAATCCTAATGAGAGCTAGCACTTTGATTGAGTAAATATTGAAGATACTAAAATTAGTCGAGGTCAATCAAGGGAAAAATTAACAACATTGTTAAAACACTCTCATCAATCAAGTTCAAGTTTGCAAGACATCAAGATGAAGGAAGAAATTTATGTTCAAGGATTTATTATGATCAATCATGCCAAATCATGAAGATGTATTGAGTTATCCTCTACATGCTAGTTGCAACAATCTATTATGTTTTATGAGCTAACATTTTGTAGGTCTATCAAGAAATCAAGACATCCATGAATCAACTTGTGTGTGGCATCTCTTCTTCAAGGGTTTTCACATCAAGGTAACATTATCCTGTCATTTATCAATTTCAGTCAATTATTGTTGTTTTGGCCTTTGCTCAACCTAGGTCATGCCCTCTTGATCATCATCAATCATTGTATGTGGAGGTAGAAATACCAACATGAGGTTTGACTAAGGCAAGCCCCTATATAGCACAAAATTTTCACCTATATTCATGTGTGTAGGTCAAATCTCGAAGTTTGATCAAGTGACAATCTCGAAAAACACAGTGCAGACTACAATCCACAATCCAAAATTTGTAGATTCAAAAAAGGAGGATCTCAGTTTGGGGTGCACCACACCCTAGATTGGCAAGTTAGCATCAAATTTTCATCATAGGTTCCTATCCCAATCTCAAATTTGAAGTTGTTTTGCAGTTTCTATTTTCATCTCTACAATAAATTACATTTTTAGATCTAGGGTTATATGTAAAATAGGCTTGTTAAAACAAAAACTCAATTTATCACAACACGACACTAAAAACAACATAAACCCTAGGAGGTTGGTTCTCCCTTGTGGTAATAAGCTAATCATCAAACCCTAGCTAGTTTATGTTTAATGTGAGTCAAGTGAAAAGGAGATAATCCTAGTTAACCTAACTAGATCTAGGATCACTTTTCCTACTTAAAATTAATGAATTTAACAAGAATTAAAAGGTTATGAGCATGATTCAAACAATATTGAATCCTAAACATTGTGTAGGCTTTCTTATAAAATTTTCCTTGTTTAAATGGTGCACATATATGTAGAAATGTATAATTAGGTGCTTCCAATGTAAACATGTGCATAGTGTTGAAGATCTCTTGAGATGTCAAATCTTACTTGAGAGTGAAATTTGAAGACACCAAAAATGTGCTTCTCCAAGCTTAGAGAAATGTGGTAGCTAAGTACAAGAGGACAACCAGTTAACCAAGTGTTGAACATGTTATTATTTATGCCATTTTTTCTTTTTGTGACATGGAGTATTGCAAGACTAGTTGGAGATGATGACATGGAAATTTTTGTTACATGTAAAACCGTAGATAAGCCAATAATGATACACTAGGAATGTTTAGATACTTCCTCTTAATATGACAATGAATGCATTGTTTGGATAATGCTATCATTGGTGTTGGTTTGAGTGTTAGTGTACTAAGAGGCATTATTTGTAAAGGGTAGTATATCATTGATGTTGTCACCACATATTTTTTATATACCCAACACGTTATCTATAATTTCTTGATTTATTTTAGAAATTGACAAATCAAACAACTAAAATTACTATGCTACTCGGTGTTTCCAAATGATCATATAAATGTAGGAAATTAGAGCGTTGTTGTAAAAAACAATGAAGGATTAGAATTAAGAAAAATATTCAATAAAAACATAATATTTATCTTGGGAAACTCCAAAAAAGGTAAAAAACCAATATGATAGTGTAAAATTCTCTTCTAGCAAATAATATTTCTTAAATAAATAAATACATTTATAAGATATCATTTATGTCAAGTCTAATTCTTCACTTTTATCTTGTTATTCACCTTCTCATTGCTAAATTATCCTCCTACCCTTTGTTTTGAACTAACAATGTCTTCTTATTTCATGCTAGAAGATTGCAATTAAGTGTTAGAAGTCCTCCTGCATGGAATTTGAAAATACTAGGTCAATTCAAACACTTCACATTCTTGTTTCACATGTCAAGATGAGAGTGCCCATTTTTAGCAACTCCAATGATTGGAACCTATTGAAGCAAATTCATTTGATGACAAGATTTCAATCTTGGATCCCATACAAAAACACCTCCTCCTTGTAAATATTTTTGGTTGTACAAAATTTTAATTTTGAAATATAGAAGAATTTCTCCCCCCATATTTGAAACTTCTATATTGAAATGAGTTGAACAAAACCTCCCTTATACCCTCTTGTCAATTTGCAAGTTTACGCTTTATATTCACGTGGCTTGAGATAGAAAGTAGTAGTTCTATATGTGCATAGGTCTCTTATATTTTATTGGAACAAAATACCTCAACTTTCAAAGTGATGCTCTATGCTAATAGTGATATAGGGTAGAAGCTAGTGATGCTCTTATCATCCTTGAAACCTAGATATGAAGAAAAAATAATATATCTTTGTGTCCTTCCCATGATAAAATATGTGGTGGAAAATGACTTAATAAAATTCATGTTGTTCACTGAATATTCAACCCATTGTGATGCATATAACATTCTACACTAGTTTTGATGGATTAGAAATTGCATGACCACATTGATATCTTCATGCTACATTATATCGACTTGTTGCCATGAATGATTCTCCTTTCTCTTGTAAGCCATATTACAACAAAGGTCATATTGTAATTTTTAATAGAAATTTATACTAATATGTCCCCTTCATATTGCATCATTGTATAATAAAGGACATACATCATTTGGATCTTTACAATTGATTTTTAAAAATGAGACCAACAACTGTGCACATGTTACAACTATGATAAATATTTATGAAAAATATTGATTACCATCATTGTGATTCTCTTGGATATCCCCATGCTCATCTACAAAATTCAAAGTCCATTTAGTTGCCAATGCTAATAGTATCAGTTCCCTTTTATTTGTCATATCAAACAATAAGTGAAACAAGTCACATGCTACACTAAAATTTTTTCCCTGGAAATAAAAATGCATGCATACAACAAATGAAATGTACTCATAGTGTTTCATGTTAGAAAATTTGGGATTTTTGTAAAATCAATTTTTCCTCATGCATCAATTCAACTATGATTATCCATGCTTTCCAATCCAAGTGGTATTAGTTTAGTTTCTTTTCCATTTCACACATGTCAAACAAGCTCCATATAATAATAATAATTTTTCCAAACGCATTCATGTTTACAAATTTGAGAAACATATTCATAATTTTTTTTCTATATTTTTTATTTATTTATCTTCCTAGAATTCATAAACCCTCATGCAAACAAAATCCACACCCTTGCTTGAAACAACAAGTGGACGTGTACATATTTCATAGACACATGAAATATGAAGGTTAAAATCAAACCATTGCCTCATGCATTCTTCTTCTTCTTCTTCTTTGTTCCCCCTCGACCTTCAAGTGGGCATGCTCCTCATGATCACACATAGTGAGTGAAACATACTCCTTATTTTTTCTACAAATGGAGTAAGAATATTGAATAGGAAGAATAAATTGGAGTGTTAGTCATATGCCTATACAAATGAAAGTAACTCACTCTTCACTTCTTTGTAAATCAAATAAGTTCTCCATCAAAGAATCAATTGACAACCCCTTACAATTCAATGATTATATCAAAATATGTGTTGTTCTCTCTTTGCAAGTTTTGGGGTTATTCTCTTCCCCTAGTGGATACTCACTCTTTCCTTTACAATGCCTCAGGTGAACCTCTATATGGAGTCTCTAACACTTGCTAAACCAATGCACTTCTATCTTGTAATGAGAAATAATTATTAACTTTGCACATATTGAAATCAACCTTCTTATTACCACCTTTAAACATGTGTTGACCTTTCCCTTCCCTTTGTCTTATAGATTGGCTTCTTCCTTTTTCATCCTTTCCATAAAACATTTTCTTCTCAATGGTGTTATCTTTTCACATTATCCTACAATACAACTAGTGCAAGGAACAAGAAACCTACATTCTTGTGAAACTTAACAAAATATGAACTCTTTACCTTGTTTATTGCATTCTCTTTTACTTCCTTAGGTTTGGCTATTAGTGGTGGAGTGAAATCTCCAATTTCTTATTTTCATCTTTTTGGGTGTCATTCTTTGCTCTTCCCTTTCTCGAAGGTGTCTTCATCTTTAAAGAATCTTCTTTGTCCTCTTGAGTAAGAGGTGATCTGTATTTGATTGGATCATTTTTATGCATTGGAGACAACTTGCAACCCTCTTGAGGCCTTAAAAATAATAGTTGAAGAATTGTTACCTCACTTCCAGATAATCCTTGGTCTATGCATGGTGTAGACCCCTTGGAACTTTATCAAATTTTTATGCTTCCATAATGAAGGCCCTAATGTAGTGGGTTTTACTTGATTATGATGGGTTGAATTATTTCTTGATCATACTTGTCAAGTTATTTTCCACCATGTAGCCCACCTTTGCTACAAATTGTAACATAGACAATTGTATACCCTTGCAATTTCACATTGTGTTTTGAATATATTTTAGTTTACACTCTCGTAACATGTTCTTGGTTCATTTGAGATCAAACCTTGGCCTATTTCCCCTTCACCAAGGTTTTACAAGATTTTGGATTGCAATATCACTTTCACCTTTGTTGTGGGAACATGTGACAACTTTTTGAGAGTTTCCCCTTAATGTGAGCATTATGCACTAGTGTCTTGAGATTTTATGAGTTTGAATCATTAGTTTCTCACTTATGTATCAATTATCACTTGTTGTAACACTCACCTAATAATGTAATGCTCCATGTATGTAAATTTAGCCTAACAATACTCTCATTCCCTTTTGACAAAGCCTCTTTTTAACTCTCTTGGCTCTCTCTTGGGGAAATTCTGCTAAACTTTCCTTGCAAAGTTGAAGGACTTTATTTTTTATACATTCTATTATTCTATGGGGATGATTGAATCTCTCATAGTATTGTTGGGGTTACACATCTCTCAAATCCTTTACGAAGCTCACTATTCTTGGTAATATTTTTCTTTTTAATTTGAATAGTATTGTCAAGCTCTGATATTGCATCTCCTATTATCTTTTGGAAAAAATATTTTGGTGTATACTGCCACTTATTAAATTCATACATTATGGTAGTCTTCCTCGCAAACTAAGGTTCATTTTCATAGTTAAATTTACTTTGTCACTACTATTAATTCCTAGATGCACATAGGATAAGAATATACATTTTATTTTATCATTTTTACATATTGGTTGTTCATGGAGGTCAAAAGACCAACATATGAGCTTGACCTAAAGACAAGATCCCAACACAACCCCAAACACTTTTCCTTTTCTTTATATTTGTGCGTATTTTGAGAGCTCTCAATTGCACAGAGGTTTGTAAGTAATTTCATGTTCATTGTTCCTCTATTTTCTATTTAGTGCATTGTATATTTGATCATTTATTGTATTTTGTATCAATTTAATTAAATAGTATATTGTTGGCATGCTCCGTGAATTTCCATATCAAAGTAACAATTTTTTTGGAGGTTCTTTGGTGTTTTGGGTCATACAAATAAGAACACAATGTGTCGATTTCTATGTGATATTGTAATGCCCCGCCACGCAACCCTAGAGGAAGTTTCAATTCACTACAAATGCGTACTAATTTTTTTTTTAAAATGAATTATACATACATGTTCACCTATAATTGACAACCTCCCCTAAGGCTACATAACCGAGATTACTTAATTCCCATTAACATACATCATTTAAATTGCATTGCAATAAACATCTCAAGTTATGACATACATCTAACATAAGTAAATACAAGATATGAATAGATTAACCATCACATAATTCCATTATATAAACCATTACAAGATTACAATCCTCATTCCCAGAATGAGTCAAAATACATAAGAGTATAATAATTACAAGATCCACCTCATAACAATAAGAGGGGTAATACAACTGATACAAAAAGAGAATAGCAATATTCGCAAGCTGTCCAACTGGATGTCACGCTTCCACGAACTGAAGAGCAAAGGGGGACCCAACGGTTTTGGTGCATGTTCCACCCAACCTAGTGGTACCCGAAGACCCACCCCCCATGGTAGGAGATAGTAAAAATACAACATGGACAAGAAATCTACTACCTCTAACCAAAGGATGACTAACTGAACAAACTGATTCAACCATACATATGCACAAAATAAATCTAACACTAACATGGTTACATTGCTTCCAGACATAATAAAATCAAGTGTGCTAAAGAAACCATACACACAACATAGAAACAAGGTTATCCTAGATAGAGTGTCATCGCAAGGTGCATCATGAGATTTCCTCTGGGCATCCTTCATAGGCTCTTGTAATCTTGGTGACCTCAATCAAAACCCGACCCTCATACTCACTCAAGCGGAATCAACTACCTTTCATATGGACAAGCTAGTTGACCTTGCCATTCCAGGCCTTCTCACTCACCCCAAGTCTAAACAAGCCCTTGTGTCTGTGAGTGAGGTTAATTTTATCTTGGTTAATGTGAATGCATCCTAGAAATCTAAGTACTTTGCTTTAATTATCACTTCTTAAAAACACTTTCGAAGGTTACCCGGTTTACCTCTTTGGGCTCCGGCCCCTAACAAAAGCCACTCCTCTAATGGATAACTCACTACTCAAATCTAGACTCCAAGGGTGACTCAAGTGTTATAGAACTAAATAACTCAGTCTCTCTTAATCTAGGAGACGACAAATAAAGAATCTCACTCCAACACTTGGAGGAAAACAACTCAACTAAATCTACCCAAGGAAAAACGAACATTAGCTAACATGGGAATGACCCACATACACTGGAAGACTTACAAAATTGAATCTCAATCATCTGTTCCCAAGCAATTAACAAAAAGAGAATTTAATATCAAAGGTGAACTAGCAATCAATTCCTCTACATTTGGATATATTAAATCCATATTCTTATCTAACGTTTCTCGCAAAAAAAAATATTATCTTTCTAAATCTTCACTAAAACGCAATAATTTCGTCTTGAAAACAAATACTTTTTGCAACAATATCCAATCATGTTCAATAAGAGATTTCCGTTAAATTTATTGTCTTATAACACACATGTGTTAATATGTTGAATCTGATCATCTAATGCTTATATATACAGATATATGCATATAACCTTAAATATATATATAAAGTAATATGCCAATAAATTAAATCTATTCATATAATTTAATAATACACTACAATTAAAATCATGCATGCAACTTTTACAATTGGATAGAAAATTAAAAAAAAGACTCAGTTAAAGAAAATTACCAGTCTGAGTAAAAAATCTAATTCTGGAAAAATCTATCACAATCATCCCAAAAATATAAATACCAATAAATATATAAATAAATACATATATTAAATGTATAATATTTATATATATATATATTTTTATATAACATTTATATCAATATATTTATATAAAAATCTAAACTCATGATCCGTTTCCCGAGCTACCTTGGATGACGAACAACCAAACACAGATACCCAAAACTATTTCGGAATTTATAATAATAAACTAAAACTAAAAAAAAAATTAAAGAAAATAAAAATAAAAATAAAAATTAAAAATTAAAATCAAAAGAGGGCCAGATTTCCCAAACCGTAGCCACATTGTACTGTGGGGCGCCGACGGTACTAAGTACCGACCGGATGCACCCACAGTGGTCGCGTGGGGGTCGGCGCTGTCATGTGACAGCGTGTCCCCCAAAGGGTGGGTGCGCTGTCCCATGACAACGTCCCTCCCACTACACCAAGGGTGCAGCCATTGCTTTATTTTTTATTTATAAAATTTAACAACTTTCTATATCACTGTAATTTTTCTTTTTTTATTTTTAAAACACAGAACCCCAAAAAATGAAAAAAGGGAAAAACATATTTTTATACAGGTGCGTTTTTCGAGACGCGGATTTTCAATCCCAGAATTTTAACATGGTTTAATTTGATATTCAAAGATCTATAATTTATAAATGCAAAATACACACTTAAATCATATATAAATATATTTATATATTTACCAGAATTCAAAACTGGTTAAATTGAAAAATATATAAACAAAAACCAGAAACAAGAAAATTAATTTATTTTTCGAGATTTTCATTCCAAAATTCAAAAAAATATATTTAAACAAAGAACTTTGTACCAAATTGAATTTTGTTTGATTTTCAATGTAATTTTCTACAGGGTTTGAATTTGCAATACAGATCTGTTTGTTTTCAAAGTAAAATTTCCATAATAAATCCTAAATGTTTGAGAACATTTTAAATTGAATTTAAACAATGGATCTACAGGTTTTGTTTACTAAACAATCTCCTACAGTAAATTTATCAAAATTTCCTTAACCATTAAATTAAAATTGAAATAAACATCAAGTATAAAACCTGGAATATGATGCTATAGAAGATGATGAAATTTCTTGATAGAAGCCTCCTCCAAGCTTTTCCTCAAAAGTGCAACCAATTCCAATTCCAAATTTTGTTTCAAACCCTACTTGTGCAATTTCTCCAAAAATTTCCCAAATTCCTCTGAAAATACCAATCCTTCCAAAAAACTTCTCTCCCCAAAAATTGAAACATGCATTCACATTAAAACTCTTATATCTCATCTAACCCTAATTCCCTTTTGCATGCAAAGTAGAGAATTAGATATTTCTCTTCTTTTTCCCATTTTCGAAAACATAACATTGAATTAAAATACAATTTTCATTTCTTTTCAATTTCTCATAATTTAATTTAATTTAATAAACTTAATTAATCAATTTTAATTATTTAATAACTAAATTTAACCCTTTTGAGATTAAAATTTAATTAATTAAATAAATTAAAATTTAATTAAATTAAATTTAAAATTAATTTTAATTAATTATAAATTAAAATTTAATTAATTAAATAAATTAAAATTTAATTAATTAAATAAATTAAAATTTAATTAAATTAAATTTCATAAAAAAAACTTTTAAACAAACATCAAAGCATAATTTTAAATTTAATATTAAAATAATCACTACTTTTCCAACGCAATTATTCTAAACATTAAACAAATAATAATGCATCTAATAAAATCATATAGCATTAAACCAAGTAAACACGACTCACAAAATAGGACTATCGACACACTAAGGCTAGGGCGTAGACCTGACACATGTTATCTAGTTACTATCTCCTTTTCAACTTAACCGTTGGATCGACACGCTCAAACCTGTGAGACTAGGTGGAGTCGATTTCATGTACCTGCAACCTGAAACCAAGTAAACAACATAATACAGTATATCTAGTATATAATACACACTGTGAAGAAGAAATCACGGATTCGCAGGGCGCTCGCAAGTGAGTGATGCGAACCGTCCTCTTCACCAATACACTCATCCAAGACTGACATTACATCATAATCAGAAATCACGTAATACAATATCTCAAGCTAACTCTACTAACATCAATAATCCATAATGCATGTGAAACAATAGTCAGATAATCCACATCACACAATAATCAATGTCGCTCAATAGTAGCGATCAAAACAAAAACAACCAGGTGTGTCCAATATAATAGTAGCTGCATCCCATACATAGCATAAAGCAAACACACAAGAAGCAAAACAGAGGGGTATTACATTCTCCCGCCCAAGGACCAGGCTTATTCCTAGAAGCTTGCAAACAATTAGGGATATAACTCCCTCATCCTAACTGCATCCTCCCAGGTGGATGAAGTATCATCCCTGGGATCCCACTGTACTTTGACCTGCTCAATATCTCGTCGTCGAAGAGCGAGCGTTCTGCGCTCCATTACGACCATGGGCTCCAAAACCAGCTGCCCGTCCTCTACCTGTAAGGAATCCCAATCAAGGACATGAGTAACATCCGGATGATAAGGTCAAAGAACTGAAACATGGAAAATGTTATGTATACTTGCAAGACTGGGCAGCAAAGTGAGTCGATAAGCAACTAGACCAATCTTTTCGAGTATCTCGAAAGGTCTGACAAAGCGAGGCGCCAACTTAGAACCTTTTCCATATCGGATAGGACTCTTTCGCAGATGCACCCGCAAAAATACTCTGTCGCCAACAGAAAACTGACGATCCACCCTATGCGCATCCGCATACTTCTTCTGCCTATCCTGTGTTGCTACCAAGTGCTCCCTAATCCGATCCACCTGCTGCTCCATATCCTATAACATCTCAAGTCCTAATAACACTCTGTCCTCCAATCGATCCCAACTAAGAGGAGTACGACAAGGACGTCCATACAAGGCCTGAAAAGGTGCCATGCCAATGAAACTCTTGTAGCTATTATTATACGTAAACTCCACTAGATAAAGATAATCCTCCCACCGTGTCTGCTGATCCATGACATACATGCGTAACATATCTTCAAGGATTTGATTAACCCTCTTTGTCTGTCCATCTATCTCATGGTTATATGCTGAACTAAAGTTCAACTGTGTCCCCATAGCATGCTGTAATGATGTCCACAAAGCTGAAGTAAACACTGGATCTCTGTCAGAAATAATCCAATGCTGAATACCGTGCAACCTCACAATATCCTCCATGAACACTCAAGCAACTGATGATGCATTATAGGAAGCACGCATAGGCGAGAAGTGTGCTACCTTCGTCAACCTATCGACCATCACCATAATGGCATCATGTCGTCGCGAGGAGTTGGGTAAACCAACAATGAAGTCCAGTGAGATAATATCCCACTTCCACTCAGGTATAAGGTGCGGCTAAAGAACTCCTGCTGGATGTTGGTGTTCAGCCTTCACCCGCTGACATTCCAAATATCGCACTACAAAATCTACAATATCTCTCTTCATCCTTGGCCATAAATACAACTGGCGTAGATCTGCGTGCATCTTCTTCACCCCAGGATGGGCTGAATAAGGCACACGATGAGCCTCGGTCAAAACCAAAGATTGAAGGTCACCTACTGAAGGAACGTAAATACGCTCTAAATGCCTAAGTAACCCATCTGACGCAAGTGAATATCCAGTAAATCTGCCCTCAAGAGGTCTACCTACCTCAATCTCTGCTCTCACATCCCGGTACCAACTATCTGCTGGAAGAGTGGCAAGAATCTGACTCCGTAAATCTACCATAAGAGTCATCTCAGAAATCTCATGCCTACGTCTACTGAGTGCATTAGCTACAACGTTCTCTTTCCCCTGAATATACTTCACCTCGAAGTCATACTCACAAAGGAACTCCATCCAACACCTCTGTCTAGCATTAAGATTCAGCTGAGTGAAAATATACTGCAGACTCCTATGATCACTGTGTAACTCAAACTTGTGCCCAAGTAAAAGTGTCTCCATCTAGTCAATGCATGGACTACTGCCACTAACTCAAGGTCATGTGTGGGATAATTAAGTTCATGATCCTTAAGTTTACATGACTCATAAGCTATCACTCATCCCTCCTGCATCAGGACTGCACCTAAGCCCTCTAAAGATGCATCTGTACATACCACAAAGTCTCTTGTGGGATCAGGTATCGGTAAAATGGGTGCACTAGTAAGCTTATCCTTAAGAATCTGAAAAGCCGACTCACACTGCTCAGACCATGCAAACCTCTTCCCTTTCCTCTGAAGAGAAGTGATAGGATGACCTATCCTGGAAAAACTCTGCACAAACCTCCTGTAATATCCTGCAAGCCCCATAAAACTACGGATCTTTGCCACATTCATGGGTGCAGGCCAATCAAGAATAGCTTGAATCTTTGAAGGATCCACAGATATTCCCTCTCCTGAGATCACATGACCAAGATACTTGATCTCAAACTTAAAGAACTAACATTTTGACAAGTTGGCGTATAGTTGGTTTCCTCGCAAACACTGCAAAACCTGTCGCAAATGCTCCTCATGTTCCTCTACTGTCCTAGAATATATCAATATATCATCAAGAAACACAAGAACAAACCTATCAAGGTATGTGCGGAGTACTCCATTCATCAAACTCATGAACACAGACGACGCATTCGTCAACCTGAATGGTACCACATTGAACTCGTAGTGACCATACCGTGTCCGAAATGTTGTCTTATGTATATCTGCATCAAAAATACGGAGTTGATGGTATCCCGACTTAAGGTCTATCTTTGAAAAGAGGGTAGCACCTTTGACTTGGTCAAACAAGTCATCTATCTTGGGAAGTGGATAATGATTCTTGATCGTTACCTTGTTCAACTGTCGGTAATCAATGCACAACCGAAGTGAACCGTCCTTCTTCTTCACGAAGATGACAGGTGCTCCCCAAGGTGAAACACTAGGACGAATAAATCCCTTCTCTAATAACTCCTCCAACTGCAAGCGAAGCTCTTTCAGCTCCTGAGTAGTCATATGGTAAGGTGCTCGTGAAATAGGCTCCGATCTAGGTACTAAATCAATCTTAAAATCTATATCTCTCCTCGGTGGCATCCCTGGAATGTCATCAGGAAAGACATCTGTGAACTCCTGAAGAACAGGATGACTATCAAGAGTTACCTTCTCCTCTCCATCTCGTAAACCCAAACCCTCAACTGTAACTGCAAACAACTGACATCCACGACGAACACATCTCCTCAACTGCATAGCTGAGATGATCCTCAAAGATATCGGTCTCTGTACTCTATAATATCCACCTCTCCACCAGATGCATTAATGCACCAAATTGACTTACGTCGACAATCAATAACGGCTCGGTGAGCCTCTAACCAATCCATACCTATAACAACATCGTAGGATCCCAATGGTATAACTCGAAGATCTAAGGTAGTGGAAAGTGGTCCAATCTCCAACCTACAGTCAGGTACTACAAAAAGTGATGCAACCTTTGCACCGGACGCTAACTCTACCTGCCACCTATCGGTTTGCCTTACGGCACCCAGTCTGCAACATGACATGATCGATGACGAAATGAAAGAATCAAATGCTGCTGAATCGAAAAGAATAGTAACAGGGTTACCTAGTAATATACCATAGGTCTCTACTATGATACCCTGATGCTCTGCCTAGCAGTTATCAACCGCTGCGAACACACGATGTCCTCTGCCAGCATCTCCCACTGTCGGCTCTGACGCCACTGGTCTCTGTGTAAATCCCAACGTGCCCTTATAGGGACACATCCTAGCAATATGGCCCTGCTGACCACAAGAGAAGCAACCTGTGCCTCTACCATAACCTCTGCTTCCTGCTGGTGCTACACTGCCTCCAAAAGTGGACTGGGCACTATGAGTAGATTGCTCAGCATTGAAACGCTTCATGCGCCTCCAATTCCTATTACCCTGTCCCTGCTGGAAACCTTTCCGTTTCCCCTGAAATGACTGCTGCTGACTGCCCTGTACTAATACCTGCTGAGTCTTAGGAGGCACAGCTCCTTGTGTTAGTCCCCCTTGAGCACTAGTCCTAGCTCCTGTACCACCACCAATACTAACACCTGTATGACCTCCCAGTGCCATAGTCAGGTTCTCCTCCACCAGCCGTGCCTTCTCCACAACTATCTCCATAGACTTGGGTTCAAAGACCCGAACACCTCCATTGATACGGGCGTTTAAGCCCCTGATGAAACGCTGCACTAGCATTCCCTCATCATCCCCTATACTCGCAAACTGCTTAAGTTCGTAGAATCTCCTCTAATACTGATCAACTGTCATGGCTAGCTAACGTATGGCATGGAACTCGTCGCCTCTACGCTGACGCCAATGATCGGAGATAAAGCGGGGTCTAAATATCTCAAGAAAAATCTCCCAAGATACTGTACTCATGTCTATATGGAGCTTCTGCTTCGCTAGCTTCCACCAAGTGGCTGCAAAACCTCGGAGATGAATAACAACGCACCGCGCTTTGGTGTTACTATCAAACGGGTGCATGGAAAAACATCGGTCAAGTCCTATCAACTAGGTTTCGGCCTCAAGACCGGTACCCACTCCATCAAATCGAGGTGGTTGTGATCGAATCAAGTCCCTCATATAATTCACTATTAACATATCAGACTGAGCTGTAACTGTCCCAACTGCAGGGTTACCTACAGGTACCTCTTGTCGTGGTCCTAATAATGCCATAGCCTCCTCGAAGGCTTTGTGTGCAGCTTCGACCCTAATAGGATCTAACTGTCTACCACCATCTCTTGGATCATTCTATGAAGCCTGATGCTCCTCCTGCTCTGGTATACGTGACACATGAGGTGGCGAGTCATGCTAACTCTCCCCTCGACCGTCTACCTGGCCACATCCACGTCCTCTCCCTCATCCGCGTCTAGGAGGCATACTCCTACATAGACACAAAAAAGGTATTAGACAAGGTACACTTAATAACCTACGCAACTAAGCTTAATGCGTACATCATAATCCCAGAGCACCCAGTGTTTAAACCTTGGCTCTGATACCATGTGTAATGCCCCGCTATGCAACCCTAGAGGAAGTTTCAATTCACTACAAATGCGTACTAATTTAAAAAAAAAAATGAATTATACATACATGTTCACCTATAATTGACAACCTCCCCTAAGGCTACGTAACCGAGATTACTTAATTCCCATTAACATACATCATTTAAATTACATTGCAATAAACATCTCAAGTTATGACATACATCTAACATAAGTAAATACAAGATATGAATAGATTAACCATCACATAATTCCATTATATAAACCATTACAAGATTACAATCCTCATTCCCAGAATGAGTCAAAATACATAAGAGTATAATAATTACAAGATCCACATCATAACAACAAGAGGGGTAATACAACTAATACAAAAAGAGAATAACAATATCCACAAGCTGTCCAACTGGATATCACGCTTCCACGAACTGAAGAACAAAGGGGGACCCAATGGTTTTGGTGCATGTTCCACCCAACCTAGTGGTACCCGAAGACCCACCCCCCATGGTAGGAGATAGTAAAAATACAACATGGACAAGAAATCTACTACCTCTAACCAAAGGCTGACTAACTGAACAAACTGACTCAACCATACATATGCACAAAATAAATCTAACACTAACATGGTTACATTGCTTCCAGACATAATAAAATCAAGTGTGCTAAAGAAACCATACACACAACATAGAAACAAGGTTATCCTAGATAGAGTGTCATCGCAAGGTGCGTCATGAAATTTCCTCTGGGCATCCTTTATAGGCTCCGATAATCCTGGTGACCTCAACCGAATCCTAGTCCTCATACTCACTCAAGTGGAATCAACTACCTTTTGTATGGACAAGATAGTTGACCTTGCCATTCCAGGCCTTCTCACTCACCCCAAGTCTAAACAAGCCCTTGTGTCTACGAGTGAGGTTAATTTTATCTTGGTTAATGTGAATGCATCCTAGAAATCTAAGTACTTTGTTTTAATTATCACTTCTTAAAAACACTTTCGAAGGTTACCCGGTTTACCTCTTTGGGCTCTGGTCCCTAACAAAAGCCACTCCTCTAATGGATAATTCACTACTCAAATCTAGACTCCAAGGGTGACTCAAGTGTTATAGAACTAAATAACTCAGTCTCTCTTAATCTAGGAGACGACAAATAAAGAATCTCACTCCAACACTTGGAGGAAAACAACTCAACTAAATCTACCCAAGGAAAAACGAACATTAGCTAACATGGGAATGACCCACATACACTGGAAGACTTACAAAATTGAATCTCAATCATCTGTTCCCAAGCAATTAACAAAAAGAGAATTTAATATCAAAGGTGAACTAGCAATCAATTCCTCTACATTTGGATATATTAAATCCATATTCTTATCTAACGTTTCTCGCAAAAAAAAATATTATCTTTCTAAATCTTCACTAAAACGCAATAATTTCGTCTTGAAAACAAATACTTTTTGCAACAATATCCAATCATGTTCAATAAGAGATTTCCGTTAAATTTATTGTCTTATAACACACATGTGTTAATATGTTGAATCTGATCATCTAATGCTTATATATACAGATATATGCATATAACCTTAAATATATATATAAAGTAATATGCCAATAAATTAAATCTATTCATATAATTTAATAATACACTACAATTAAAATCATGCATGCAACTTTTACAATTGGATAGAAAATTAAAAAAAAGACTCAGTTAAAGAAAATTACCAGTCTGAGTAAAAAATCTAATTCTGGAAAAATCTATCACAATCATCCCAAAAATATAAATACCAATAAATATATAAATAAATACATATATTAAATGTATAATATTTATATATATATATATTTTTATATAACATTTATATCAATATATTTATATAAAAATCTAAACTCATGATCCGTTTCCCGAGCTACCTTGGATGACGAACAACCAAACACAGATACCCAAAACTATTTCGGAATTTATAATAATAAACTAAAACTAAAAAAAAAATTAAAGAAAATAAAAATAAAAATAAAAATTAAAAATTAAAATCAAAAGAGGGCCAGATTTCCCAAACCGTAGCCACATTGTACTGTGGGGCGCCGACGGTACTAAGTACCGACCGGATGCACCCACAGTGGTCGCGTGGGGGTCGGCGCTGTCATGTGACAGCGTGTCCCCCAAAGGGTGGGTGCGCTGTCCCATGACAACGTCCCTCCCACTACACCAAGGGTGCAGCCATTGCTTTATTTTTTATTTATAAAATTTAACAACTTTCTATATCACTGTAATTTTTCTTTTTTTATTTTTAAAACACAGAACCCCAAAAAATGAAAAAAGGGAAAAACATATTTTTATACAGGTGCGTTTTTCGAGACGCGGATTTTCAATCCCAGAATTTTAACATGGTTTAATTTGATATTCAAAGATCTATAATTTATAAATGCAAAATACACACTTAAATCATATATAAATATATTTATATATTTACCAGAATTTAAAACTGGTTAAATTGAAAAATATATAAACAAAAACCAAAAACAAGAAAATTAATTTATTTTTCGAGATTTTCATTCCAAAATTCAAAAATATATATTTAAACAAAGAACTTTGTACTAAACTGAATTTTGTTTGATTTTCAATGTAATTTTCTATAGGGTTTGAATTTGCAATACAGATCTGTTTGTTTTCAAGGTAAAATTTCCATAATAAATCCTAAATGTTTGAGAACATTTTAAATTGAATTTAAACAATGGATCTACGGTTTTGTTTACTAAACAATCTCCTACAGTAAATTTATCAAAATTTCCTCAACCATTTAATTTAAATTGAAATAAACATCAAGTATAAAACCTGGAATATGATGCTATAGAAGATGATGAAATTTCTTGATAAAAGCCTCCTCCAAGCTTTTCCTCAAAAGTGAAACCAATTCCAAAATTTGTTTCAAACCCTACTTGTGCAATTTCTCCAAAAATTCCCAAATTCCTCTGAAAATACCAATCCTTCCAAAAAACTTCTCTCCCCAAAAATTGAAACATGCATTCACATTAAAACTCTAGTATCTCATCTAACCCTAATTCCCTTTTGCATGTAAAGTAGAGAATTAGATATTTCTCTTCTTTTTCCCATTTTCGAAAACATAACATTGAATTAAAATACAATTTTCATTTCTTTTCAATTTCTTATAATTTAATTTAATTTAATAAACTTAATTAATCAATTTTAACTATTTAATAACTAAATTTAACCCTTTTGAGATTAAAATTTAATTAATTAAATAAATTAAAATTTAATTAAATTAAATTTCATAAAAAAAACTTTTAAACAAACATCAAAGCATAATTTTAAATTTAATATTAAAATAATCACTACTTTTCCAACGCAATTATTCTAAACATTAAACAAATAATAATGCATCTAATAAAATCATATAACATTAAACCAAGTAAACACGACTCACAAAATAGGACTATCGACACACTAAGGCTAGGGCGTAGACCTGACACATGTTATCTAGTTACTATCTCCTTTTCAACTTAATCGTTGGATCGACACGCTCAAACCTGTGAGACCAGGTGGAGTCGATGTCATGTACCTGCAACTTGAAACCAAGTAAACAACATAATACAGTATATCCAGTATATAATACACACTGTGAAGAAGAAATCACAGATTCACAGGGCGCTCGCAAGCGAGTGATGTGAATCGTCCTCTTCACCAATACACTCATCCAAGACTAACATTACATCATAATCAGAAATCACGTAATACAATATCTCAAGCTAACTCTACTAACATCAATAATCCATAATGCATGTGAAACAATAGTCAGATAATCCACATCACACAATAATCAATGTCGCTCAATAGTAGCAATCAAAACACAAACAACGAGGTGTGTCCAGTATAATAGTAGCTGCATCCCAAACATAGCATAAAGCAAACACACAAGAAGCAAAACAGAGGGGTATTACAACTATCATCTAAGAAGTGACCTTCAACATTTGGTGCAAGTTCCTCTATTCATTCTATGTTTTGCTTTGTAATATTATTCTATAAATTTATACTATAATATATTGAAAAGACCATTTTCTCAATCTTTCTTATTATTTAGTAAAATTAATGTTGTTCATTTTTAATTTTAAATAATTTCTAGGATTGTCAAGATTATTTTGTTCTTTCTGCATCGAACAATGTTTGCCTTATTTTTGACCTTGAAAATTTTCAAACTTTTTACAACATATTGGTAGGCATCACCATTTCGAACCCCTCTAGCACAATATACCATTTGAGTCTATGGTTCATGGTAAAATATTTTCTTAGTCGCCCCTAAACATCAAATTTATCACCACATTGAAAGTCACCAATTTGCATTTGTAGTCACAAGATGTTGGCGACACATGTTTTTCCACATGAAGTTGTCATAATTTCTCATGTAAAAAAATATTACATTTAATTGGGCTTTTGTAGTAATTTTGTCAAAAACTTAAAAGAAATTTATGCACTAGTTTCAAAATTTCAAAGGGGAATCATCTATCTTTTGAGTGAAAACCATAGAAGTAGTTGCATAATTTAACCTAGACTAGTCAAAACAATTGAATTAGGAGTTTTATTTGAGATGGAACAAAATCATTTCATAGGGACAATTAAGGCTTTGTTAAACACCATGTGGAAAAATTGGAAATATTAAATTAACAATATTTTGTCCAACATGTTAAAAAACATTTAAAATAGGAATTTTAGAAAAACTCAAGTGTAACAAATTTATAAAGGCTTTGCGATATTATTTTTAACAGTGTGACCATTTTGCAAGAAGAAATGTGCTTCCAATAAAAAAATATGAAATTAATATTCTCATGCTTTCTTAACATCCTATGTTAATTGTTTGAAGTCATCATGATCTTGAATCAAAACTCCCAAAAACATGAATCTTTTAATAAAGACACTTTGAAGTGGTGCCATCTTATGGAAAACTATTTTGATTAGAAGATTATTTAAAGTTCTTTATTTAAAAAACAAGAAGTGAAATGTATTCCTTCATCAACATTCTTAGTGTTCATTGAACCTCTTAAAATTAAAAAAAGAGGTAAAATTTCAAAATGTGTTCCTTTGAATTGGAATTTTTAGGGTTTTTCAAACCTCTAAAAGCGTGAAGGTTAAGTTTGTCACAATTTTTCGAAAAGGTGAACCATGTGAAAAGGAAAACTAGTTAAATGGGAGAGGGGCTGATGGCGGTGTGGGCTTGTATCATGGGGATAGGATTGACATCCTGAACCCTACTTGTTAACAAAATAAGATTTAATGCTAAGCATAAAATAACCCCTTTTTTCAAATTTTTTTTATAATAGGCAAACAAAGTTACCTATTAAGTTAGATGAAGTTCCAATCAATGTTTGTCTAATTATTGTCCAGTTTTCAAAATATAGGTGAGTAACAACTTATATTTATATTTTCATTATAAAACTAGTTTTACAAAAATAGTGATATGACATGAACAACTGTATTTTACATTCCATCTATCATTGACATGAAATTTGTGCAAGTTGCAAATACATTTAAAAATATTACAAATATAAGTTTTCCACTTTTCAACCCTACTTGACTAACTTCCTATTCTACCATGCCCAACTATTCCCTCATTTACTCCAAATAAACCTTGTAATCACTAAAAAATGTTCTCAGTTCACCATTAACAACTATTTATAAATATAACAATAGAAACATCATAAACAAGAACTTTGAATTTATAATGGTATGTTCTATTTATTTCATGGATTCTCAATATTCAAATCCAGTGCAATTTAAATATTCGTACAACACTTCTGAAATCATACTTATAAATGATACTCATGGACGTTTTAGTTAGAAAACAAGTGCATTTTAAGTAGATCAAAATTCTTGTTATTATATAAGAATCAAACAAAGAGAAAATTGGATCATATCTAAAGAAGATCAAGAATAAATGGATACCCAAGATATTAGATGGGTAGAATTCATGGAAACACTAGATATATACTTGTCTTTCCCAAAATATCAACTAATAATTATATATGTGATCTCTTGTAAGATAGATCATTGCTTTCATTAATAAGTTTTGGAATAATGTGATGGAGATGGTAGAGTTTCAACATCTTTTTAATTCCCATTTGTTAGCCATGGAGAGCCATAATGGAGTCAACTAAGAGTTGGTAGATTGGAAATATGAATTAATCTTCTTGTTTAGTGATCCCTTTTTGTTATATGACAAGGTAAATCATATTTGATTGGAAAAGATTTTCAATTGTTTTCTAATTTTTGTGTGCGGATAAAAATCAACAAATGGTAATTGGAGTGGATGGAGTAGTAGGAGAAGTGATAATTTTTGGTTTGAATTTGAGTGGAGTTGGAGTTGCAGATGGAAGGTTGGTTGACGATTGTGATGTTGCTAAAGCGATGGTCAATGCCAATTTTTTTATGAGTAGGGCCAGTTGTAGGCCTTATTGAGAAGGTGTTAGATAGTGGGATAGGCTTGTTGTGTGGTGTTTCCACTAAGGTACCATCAGACCCTAGAGGTGGGTATGTGTAGGATCATGATGAGCCAAAAAGTGGCGATATGTAAGTGATATGATGGCCCATGTTGTTGACGAATTTTTGTTTTACCCAAAATTGATGAAACAAAAAGGGTTTTTAAAGGAGATTCTCAGCTTTCCACCAATATAAATTATGCTTTACTTTGAATTTAATAAATAATTATTATTCATTTTCTATTTGAATTGCGACTAAAGTTTTGATTGAAAAACATCTATAACTTTCAAACTATATCACATTTTTTGAATCTGACATGTGTCACATTCTATGTTTCGCATAATATAGGATTAAAAAAAATGAATTTCATAAAGTTTTGGCCAAGTTAAGGTGGTCAGACATGCGAGTTTTAATATTTTTTAAAAGTTGTAATAATTTTTTTATAATTAATTATTTACTTAGAAAAGAATTACGAAAAAATATGCTTCACATCAGGACATGAATCCTCTACTTATATTTAAAATTTTATAAAAAAATATTATCATTTTATTGTGGTTAGGGTGGTCAGACAAACACCTACTTCTTATTTTTTACCTGAAATTTAAGTACTATTGCATTGAAATTTTAAATTTTCACCAAATAGATTTTTTTAAAAATAAACTTAGTAGTTTAGAAACTACATTCAATTTGCTACAGATTCTATTCTTACATATTTTTGAAATAATATAGATAACTTATTCAAATTTTTACATCAAGTTGCCTAACTCTGATTTTTTGAATTTTCATCACCACTTAAGGGCTTGTTTTTTCCATGATGATCCTTCACATACCCAGGTACGCCGTCTAATGTCGCTTCCAACGATAAGCTTGGGTGTGTGTGTTGAAGGTCAGAAAGGCTTTAAAGGTCCCATTGAAATTATTTTTTCAAATCAAACCCCTTAGTGGTTAGCTCTTTTTAGCATTAAACCTAAAGGGGAAAGTTATACCTCTCTAGTCCGTGTTTCTTTGAATCTAGTTTTAGGTGAATTCGCCATTTCTATTTTGGACTATCTTTTTGATATGATTCTCTTATGGAGATGATGCTAGTAGGTAAATTCTTGGAGCCTAGGCTAAATATTGATGTGGTTAGATCTTGGGCTTTTAACAAATGTAGAACTAGGGAAATTTGATATTGTGGTTATGGATAAAGTTTTCTTCTCCTTCTCATTCTCTTGTGAGGAATATTGGGAAATATCTTTTCTAGAGGGTTGTGGCTTATTAGTAAATCCACTTTAGCTTTGAAGAAAAGGGAACCAGGTTTTGATGTTTCAAATTGCTTGTTTAATATGGTTCTAGTTTGGGTCAGATTACCAAGTCTTCCAATGGAATTTTAGGATGAAGAAGTCTTCAAGGGCATAAATTTTACCTTTGGTCAATTATTGGTGATAGGTGAGATGAGTATATCGAGAAAATGCCTCATCTATGCCAAGTTTTGTGTTAGTGTGGATCAATCGACTAAATTTATAGATTCGATCAAGTTGAGTTCTAAACTTGGTGAGAAAAAGAAGGTGGTGGAGTTTGAATCAATGAATTTTATTTGATTCTAGTGTATAAATGATGCAGGGGCATCCATTTTGATGCATTTGTTGTCATTTTGTAAAGGTTTGGAATTTGTTCTCCAACCTTGGTTTTGAGTTGATTTGTGTTGTTTTGTGCAAATAAGGTCATTTTGGACCATTTGGAGTCATGTTTAGGTATTTTCTAATCTTAGTGGGAATATTGGCAAATTATGCCATTGAGAAAGATAATTTTATGCAAGTTTAGGAGTTTTTTAGGTTTTCTCATGAAAGAATATGAAAGGGGATGTAAAAAACTATTTTGGGGCTTCTTTTCCTCATGGATGCCTAATTAATGAATGAAGAAGAATGTGGAAATAATCTTTGTGTTGTAGATCTATTGTTTTGCATGATTTATTGCAAGTTTTTACTGTTTTACAATAAGAAAATATGTTTGTATGGCCTGGTACAGGTCTGAAACTTATATGGGTGGAAAGATAATTTTATTTTAGGTGTTTTTCATTCTTACGAGTCCTAAAGGAAATATTGTTTGATTGGTCTAATAATTCAATCTTCTTAGTAGCCCTATTAAAAAACTAGGGTTTCTAGTTTTGATAAAAAAAATAATTTCTCTTGATTGGTACGGTGGAAAATGATAGAAATTTCAATAAATCTATATTTTTGAATCCTCTAATGGATTCCAAAATCTTAGCTTGATATCTTTTGGCCACGAGAAGTTATGCGTGACTGTTATAAGAAAATCCCTGTCAAAAGGGAATAAACCCTAGTTGCTTGAGGGTTTAACAAGATATATGTGTCATTTGATTTCATAAGGGAATGATGAGTTGTAAAACATCAAAATTCACTACAAGAGAACTTCAACAGTCCATTATTTCATGTGTCATGTTGATTTCGCTTGTTGAACATGCCATTAGGCTACAAAAGCAATGTGTCTAGGATGAACTAGGATGCGCCTAGTTATTGAATGTGATTAATCATTGTATGAAATGTGTCAAGTGGTTCAAGTTTAATTACTTTCTCTACATCATTTTTGATATCAGATCCCAAAGATCTAGGCAAGGGAATTTATGGAAATTTTGTGTATTGCATTTGACAGGTTGAAGTGAAAAACCTGGATGCCTAAAGACTAGGTAGTGAGGGAAAGGAAAGAAAACCTAGGTGAGGTAGTACAAGAAGAATTTAAGAAAAGAGAAGAGATAGAAAGATGCAACGAAAAAATTAGAAGGAGAAGATGAAAGTCAATAAGATAAGATCATATGAAGAGTTTGATAGATATATGGCATAGTTAAGAAACAACATTAAGCATGTAGTACAACAATGGCTTGAGGAAGAATACCAAGGATTTGTTGGGTATTGGCCCATACAAAAGAAAGCGAAATGACCCATAAAGATGTTTTTTCAAAAAAAGGAGAAAGAAAAGGATGGTTACTTTGAAAAGAGAAGATGAAACAAAGAAAGAAGAGACATTCATTGGCATGGGCATATAGAAAGATCAAGTGTTTTCAAGCAAGCGTAGAAATCATGGAAGATAAATATTGAAACAAATGCAAAGGTCCATTGGCAAGAGGTAAATTCAAGAAACTAGCGTGTTGGTGATGATCAAACAGTTGATAAGAAGATGGGTATAGCTGAGATCAAAAAAAAAGAAAGACAACTAACAAAAGGAGCTAGTATAAAGGTAAATTGGCCTCATGGTTTTTATCTAATGCATGTTGATGATAATGTTTGTAAAGGTGCAACACAAGGAGAAAATGAAGAGGAGGAAGAAATGGATAGCAACAATGAGGTGTATGCCAAAGCAATATAATCTTGGAGTCTTCAAGTAGAGAAGCTGATAAGCAAGAGAAGATGCAAGAAGAACGAGAGAAAGAATAGAGTGTAAACCAAGAAACATAGAGAAGATCAAGCCAAGCATGGAGAAGACCATGAGGAGGTCAGAGGATGGCTAAGACTACAACACAATTGGAGAAAGTGGAAAAAGCAAATGACCATGATTTGAGATGGAACTCAAATTTCTTTCCCTTAGGAGTATGATGTAGGGGCATCCATTTTGATGCATTTGTCTTTTTGTAAAGGTTTGGAATTTGTTCTCCAACCTTGGTTTTGAGTTGATTTGTGTGGTTTTGTACAAAAAAGGTCATTTTGGACCATTTGGAGTCATGTTTAGGTATTTTATAATCTTAGTGGGAATATTGGCAAATTTTGTCATTGAAAAAGATAATTTTATGCAAGATTAGGAGTTTTTTAGGTTTTCTCATGAAATCATATGAAAGAGGATGTAAAAAATATTTTGGGGTTTCTTTTCCTCATGGATTCCTAATTAATGAATGAAGAAGAATGTGGAAATGATATTTGTGTTGCAGATCTATTGTTTTGCATGATTTATTGCAGATTTTTATTGTTTTACAACAATAAAACATGTTTGTACCCTTGGTACAGACTGGTATGGGTCTGAAACTTATATGAGTGGAAATAATTTTATTTCAGGTGTCTTTCATTCTTACCAATCCTAAAGGAAATATTTTTTGGTTGGTCTAATAAGTCAATCTTCCTAGCAGCCCTGTTTAGAAACTAAGGTTTCCAGTTTTGATAAAAAAATCATTTCTCTTGATTGGTATGGTGGAAAATTCTATAAATTTCAACAAATCTTTATTTTTGTATCCTCTAATGTATGCCAAAATTTTAGCTTGATATATTTTGGCCATTAGAAGTTATGGGTGACTTTTATAAGAAAAGCCCCATCAACAGGGAATATACCCTAGTTGCAAGGAATAAACCCTAGTTGCTCAAGGGTTTAGCAAGATATATGTGTCATTTGATTTCACAAGGGAATTATGAGTTGTAAAACATCAAAATTCATTGTAAGAGAACTTGAACAGTCCAAGATTTCATGTATCATGTTGATTTTGCTTGTTGAATGCCATTAGGCTACAACAATGTGTCTAGGATGAATTAGGATGCACCTAGTTATTGAATGTGATTAATCCTTTTATGAAATGTGTTAAGAGAGTCAAGATTAAGTTCTTCCTCTGCATCCATAAAGGTGATTGGGCTAAAATATGCCCAAGAAAGAAATCCAATCCTAAACTTAATTTTGGAGGGAGAAGTTTAACAAAGTTGCAAACAAAGTATTTTTCTTTGACAAGGAATCCAACCTTTCAAATAAGCCTTGGAGGAGGGGACAATACATGAAATAGTGTATGTAAGGTAGGATTTGGAATCTACAATTCCTTTGAATGCTTTGAGGGTTACCTCTCCCTCAAAGGACTTTGAGAAGGAAGTTAGCTTGGATTGTAAGGCAGATAAGGTTGACATGGTCTAATAAAAGGTGTTGGATACTTTACCTGATCTAGGATCTCTAATTGTGTTGGGATTTTCCTCCCTCTCCCAAGATATTGAGAGAGAAGCTTCCTAGGTTTCAATTTTAGCTAAGGCAGAACTAGACCAAGGACTAAAGGTTGATGGAAAGGTGAACCTTGGGATGTCTTTGGTGAGAGATAAAGTTGAGAGTGAAACCCAACCCAAGAAGGATAGTCTTTAGGGGATTAAGTTAAATGAGGAACCTAAGAGGGTTGTTTTGGAGTCCTCTATTGAGGAATATTTTATTGTGGTAAAAGGTAGGAATAAGAAAATATCATCACTCCCTACCTTGCCCCAAGGGAGTGATCACTAGAAATCATCAAAAATCAGATTTTGGATATGAGCATAAGGGCCAAGGTAGACCCTCATCCCAAAAAAATAGAGAAAAGGAGAGCAAAAAGGATATTGTTGAGGGGATTTATAAAACCCTTTTGATATGTTCTCAAAGAGCACCTCAAATAAAAATTTATGAGAATTATATCATGGAATATCAAGGGGCTAAATTATGCTCACAAACACGACCTCCTATCCAATATTATTCAGGATCATAAATAGGATATTTTTCTTATTCAAGAAACCAAGATGTAGTGTGATAAAGTGGAAAAGATTAAAAATTGTTTCTTCAAAGATTGTGGTTTACATGGGAGAAGTTTTGATGGTGCTTTGAGAGGGGTTGCTATATTTGGAACCCCGAGATTATGTCAAGAGTAGCTTTGATTGAAGACTCCAATCACTTAGCTACTCAGTTCTATCATTTGAGGGATGATACCTCCTAGATCATATCAAATGTTTATACACCTAAATAAAAAAATGCTAGAAAAAGGTTGTGGAATAAAATTATTTTGAAACAAACTTTTTAGAAGACTTCTTGGCTGGTTATGGGGGATTTTAATACTTTTCTCAAGAAGGTTGATAAAATAGGAGGATCTCAAACTCCTTTGGATATTAGAATGGATCTTATGGAGTTTATCCATGATCATGCCCTCTTTGACTTAGATTTGCATGGTGCCTCTTACACTTGGTCTAGTCATCGTATGGGTGTGGACCTCATTCAAGTTAAGTTGGATCATTCTCTTATATATATGGGTTGGTTTTTGAACTAATATTTCTCTCTTAAATCTAACTTGTATTGTTTAGACCATTTCCTGATTTCTCTCTTAGTTGATAGGTTGGGTAGAAAGAAACAATTTCCCTTTAGATTTGAGAGAATTTGGTTGAGACATCTAGATCTTAAGGGTAGAATAAAGGAGTGGTTTAAGATTAGAGTCGAAGGATCTGCTATGTTCAAGATGGCTAAGAAATTGTCCCATGTTAAATCTAAGGTGCAAAAATGGAATAAAGATTATTTTAGTCAAATTTTTAAAATAAAGGAAACCATTAAGAATAATATGGATGAGGTTCAACAGGAATACTTGTAAAAGGTATGGATTCTTTGCTTCAAATTTAATAAAATGATCTTTTAGCCTATCTTCATGATATTATATTTGAGGAGGATTTTTGGAAACAAAGATCTAATGAAATCTAGTTGAAAAGTGGAGATTGGAATACTAAGTTTTTTATCTCTCCTCTCTTAAGCACCAGGAGGCTAATAGATTAAATACTATTTAGACCCTTGACTTTGTTTTGGAGGAGGAAGGGGAAATCCAGTAGGTTGCTATATATTTCTTCTTTAATCTCCTTTTTTGGTGATTCAAAGCAAGATCAAGAGTGCCAAGATCATTTTTTGGGAGTTATTCCTAAAATTATTTCAGAGGAAAGTAAAAAAAGCTAATATGTATTCCTTCTAAGGAGGAGATAAGATTGGTTGTCTTCTACTTTGAAGGTAATAAAGAACTTGGGTTGAATGGATTTCCTCTCTTCTTCTTTTAATCCTTTTGGGATATAATGGCGAAGGACATTGTAGTTGTTTGAAATGAGTATTTTGGGAGTAGAAAATTATTGAAAGAGTTAAACTTTACTTTTTGGTCCTAACTCTTAAGTTCCCTGGTGCCAAATATTTTGGGGATTTTGGGCCCATTAGCTTGTGCAATTCAATATATAAGATCATGTAAAAAGTTTTAGTTGTGAGATTGAAGTCTACCCTTCTTGATCTAATTTCAATTCAACTAATTTGTTTTGTTAGAGGCATAATTTTTTTGGATTCTATTATTTGGTGCATGAAAATATTCACTCTCTATCTGTGAATAAGAAAATAGGTTCTTCCTCAAGCTTGACTTAGTTAAGCTTATGATTGGGTTACTTGGATCTTTTTAACCAAAGTTTTTACTAGTTTTGGCTTTGGAATTGTAGCGTCACAAATTGTCACCCTTGACATCCCATTTTTCCCATAACTTTAATTATAATAACAATTTACCAATTTTACAACCATATTAATAAAATATATTTAATTGCTCATCAACCCTATAAATTCGGGCTAAAAATTAGGTCTAGGACACTCACGCCATTTTGGGACACTATGCGACATTCAATGGAATCATTGTCCTTGAAGCAAAATTTGAATGTTTGAAATTTTAATTGGCAGGCTTTTATGATTTGAAAATGACGGCAAGTCGGCGCCTACCCAAAAGGATTACTTAGCATGTTTTCCTCTCATTTTGAGCAATTAGAAGGCAATTTTATGGTGAAGGAAACAATTTATGAAAGGAGAGCAAGTTGAAAATCCTATGATCAATCAAGGGAAATAAAAGGCATATTTGTGAATATTATTGCAGCAATTCAAGATCCAAGTATCATGCCAAAGTGTATGTGAGTTCATATTTTCATGTTTTCATGTTTGTGAAGACTAACCCTTTTTTGCAGGTTTCCAAGCAATTTGAGCAATTCAAGCAAGCAAGATCCAAGACCTTGAGGTGAAATGTATGATTTCAGTCCTTCAAGGAAGCCATTGAAGGTTGGTGAGTTGCAACACTTTCTGATTTCATCATTCATTCCTATCAATTATCATTTTATCATTTTATCATTGACATTACCATTGTGGAAGTGGAAACAATAACACGGGGTTTGATTAAGGCAAGCTCCTAAATGGCACAAACATTCCTCTCTCTTTGAATGTGTAGGTTTTATGTTTGGAGATGATTAAAAGGAGTTTGAAGATCATTTATCCATTTTTACATTCAAAACCCTACACCTTATCAACTCATAAAAAATCACCTGCAAAATTATTCGACAGTGATCCAAGAAATTTGCAGGCAAGAATCAAAAGCTCAGATTTGACATTAGAGGACTGAAAAACAAATTTGGAATAGCTCTAGACGGAAGGAGACACCCTTGGGTGACTATGTCCCCCTATAGTGTGAATCTCTGTTTTAGTTTATTAGTTGCCAAGATCTTGCAATTTTCATATTAGGGCACATAGTCTAATTAGGTTAATCAAAGCAAATCAACTCCTATCCCCAAGGCTCAAATGGATCAAATCTAGGTTTGATTGACTCGCCTTCATGGTTGAAAGTCAACCCTATCACCTTGTTGATTTTCATCCTAATGTACCTTTGAAAAAGGAGCAAAACTAATCATAGGTTTAGATATTAAACTTAGGGTTCCCTTTTTCTTTGTTATAGGAAGAAAATTTATAGATCTCATTGTCCAACCCATCTCCTCTCCTAAGTTCTCAATGATTATAAATAGTCTCCCCTTAGGATTCTATAAAAGTTATAGAGGGGTTAAACAAGGGGACTTGATTTCATTGTTTCTTTATGTCATCATGGTGTAATATTTGGGCAGATCTATCCAAGGAGCTGCTAATGTTGGTTCTCTTAATGAGATACTTCATCCTCTAGAGGGCCCCCTTTCTCCTATTAGCAATTTGTAGATGACAATTTCATCATGGGAGAAGCTTTGGTTTTGGAAGCTAGAAAGATTAAGTCTATTTTGCTTAATTATGAAAGGGCTTCAGGTCAGCCTCCCTAAAAGCACTATTTTCTTCACGAACATGCCCTTGCAAAGACACTTGAAGATTGCTAGAATTATCCAATATAACATGGGAAAATTTCCTTCAACTTATTTAGGTTTTCCACTCTATAAAAACAAGATTCCAGATTCTTTCTTGTTATGGATGTTGGGAAAATTTAAATCTACACTTATTGGTTGCAAAGGTGCTTTGCTTAGTCAAGTGGGTAAGGTCCAACTTATCAAAGCTACCCTTCAAAATTTGTTGATGTATGCCATGAGTTTGATTAAAGCTCCTAGTAAGTATATGGAAAATGTTGAGAAAATCCAAAAAAGGTTCCTTTGTGCAAGAATTGGGGAAAGGAAAAGAATCCCTTGCTGGCTTGGGACCAAGTTTGTAGACCTAAGAAGATGGAAGGTCTAGACATCATGAAAATAAATGAATTCAAATTTTCATTGTTAGCTAAAAATTCTTGGAGACTCATGTCTGAACATAACAAATGGATGAGTATCATGAAGAATAAATATGTTTTGTCTTTTAGAGATATTAACTAAAAATTCTTGGAGACTCATGTCTAAACATAAGAAGTTGTTGAGAGTACTTCTGAGGGGATAAGGAAGGGGGACCAAAGTAGAAAGGATAAAGGAAATAATTTAATGTAAAGCGATACAAAGGGGCCTAGCTCTGGGACTAGAGGAAAGAAGAAGAAATTGTTTGAGGAGGAAAATAAAGCATTGATGGGCTTGGCTAATATGCACCCGAACTTCTACAAACAAGAACTTGAAGTAGTTGATACTTCAAAGAAGATGAAGTGGAGGTTTGTTATACTTTTTGTTGGTTTTTGTTTGGATGTGCCTTTTCTTTTAGTAGCATTTGTATGTAGGGTTTTAGGTCCAGGTTCAAAACTTGTTTTACCTATTAATCAAAAACAAGCAACAAATAGATTTGATTTATGTGATCTTGGATTTGAGGTATCACTCTTTTGGTTTCATGAATTAAATTTTTTTTGTCATGCTTTATCCATGTACACCTTATGTTGAAATCATTATGTGATTCAAAAAGTGTGTTTTTGAGACCTTTAGCTTCAATAGGGTATTCTTGAAAAATAAAAAAGAATAATTTTTTAAAGTTTGGATATTTTTTCATTGAAATTGGGAGTTTTGGAAAAAGCTTGAGTATATTGAAAAAAATAAAATTAAAAATTTGTATTTTCTTGTGAATTATATTTTTTAGGAATAAAAAAATTATGAAAATGAGATGGGGAATCATTTGGGCCTATGAGTTCCATGTTTAGACCTTGATTTTTGTGCCATATATTTTGTATGTATATGACTATGTGGCCATAGGATGTGATGGCTCTAGGTTAGGATGGAATGGAATCCCATGACTCATTCACTTGCATGGTAAGCTATGATGTGGAAATAAGAGTCTAAGATAAAACATTAATTAAAGTGAATGGAATCACTCAATTAAAACAGTAACAAGAGTTATCCTCGAGACTCATCCATATGCCCATTATGATACATGGAAGTACTATGAAGGAAATTAGGTTAGGTTACTATTGTAATTGAGTACACCCATTGAATGAGGGTGTACTCCTAAAACTCCATGTGGTTCTTTAGTTCTCTATACCTGCGATGACACTCCATCATTAGATCCTTGAATAACCCTCTCCTCCTTTGTGTAATGAAATAACATGCACAATAGAAGAAAATGATATGAAATATGCTGAAAATAATAATAACTAGAATAACAATCCACTTTGGGGGGGCAACCTCCCAATATCTCCAATGAGAGCACAATTCACAATATGACGATCAAATAAGATTCACTACCTCTTATATATACCTATTTATGCCTAGGATATCATCCAAGCCAACTTAGATAGCCCTATATAAGCCTTAGGCTGACCTAAATAACTAAATATCAATATAATAATGATAATATGACTTAATTAAGAGTTAAGATATCCACAAGCTAACTATTCATAACCTGATGTACACCAATATTAAGGGCGTAGCATACCCCCCTCTTCAAATATGTATTGTCCTCAATGCTAATCAAGTGTGGATTCTTCTTAATGAACTCCTCGTCCTCCCATGTGGCATCTTCAACTGGAAAATTCTTCCATTGGATGAGATACTTGGTGATAGTTCTATTCCTTAGCCTTTTTTGTGCCTGTTTGACGAATGCACTCAAGTTCCAAAATGATTCTTCCTTCTTCATTGAGCTCCGGTCATACTGTTTGAGTTGGAATATTATGCCAAATTACCTTATTCAAACAAGAAACATGAAAAACTAGATGTATCATTTTTGTTGGTGGCAACTCTAGCATACAGGCAACACTGCCGATATTTTGCATGATTTGGTATGGGCCATTATATCTTGGAGACAACTTATTGTTCTTTTTTTGTTTCTTCAGTGAGATTTTATTATAAGGTTGCAATCTCAAGAAGACCCAATCCCCAACTTGAAAACTTCTTTCACTACGATGTTGGTCCACCTACTATTTCATTCAATTGTGTGCCATGGCTAAATTCTCCTTGAGTCCTGAAAGTACCTATTGTTGATGAAGAAAGCAGTCCTCTAGTACTTGAACTCTTAGTGACACCTTCAATGATGATGTGATGGAAGGAGGATGATATCCACAGTGCAAAAAATGGATACATTTTTTATGAGCTATGAAAAGAAGTGTTATACCACCATTTCGCTAGTGGTAGCCAATCTACCCATTGAGACTGTTTCTCTGAAGTGAAACAACATAGATATCCTTCCAAACACTTATTAACAAACTCAGTTTTCCCATCTGATTGAGGGTGGTATGAAGATCTATGAGCCAATTGAGTACCCAAACATGAGAATAAATCTTTCGAAAAGTGACTAGTAAAGATAGGATCACAGACACTAACAATAACCTTAAGTGTACCATGTAGCTTTTGTATATTCTCCAAAAAAGCTTTTTCCACTGCACTTGTTGTAAAAGGATGTGATAATGCAATGAAATCTGCATATTTAGTGATGTGATCAACTACTACCATGATGACATTATGACCTTTAGATTTGGAAAGCCTTGTGATGAAGTCCATGGATACCTCTTCCGAATGTTAGATAGGAATAGATAAGGGTTGCAAGAGACTTGGTGTCTTAATTGTCTTCCCTTTATTCCTTTGAACCAAACATTCAGTCATAAATTTTTGAACATCACCTTTTAGCCCTTCCCAAAAAAAATCTTGCTTGACTCGATGATATGTCTTCAAAAATCCTGAATGACCACCAATTGGAGACTCATGCAGTTTTGTGAGAATCTTGTGTTTAAGAGTGGGATTCTTACAAAGATACAATCACTCTTTATACCAAAGAGTATCTCCCTTCAAACAAAACTTATCTGAACTACTAGGATCACTATTTAATTGTTGAATGATATTGCTTGTCACAACATCATTTTGCCACTTTGCTTTGGCTTCTTCCCCCCAATTTGCTTGTAATATTGAAAGGGCACAATAAGGCTTCATCTTTCTCATCCTTCCTAGAAAGTGCATTTGCCACAATATTTTCCTTCCCTTTCTTATATACAATCTCAAAGTCATATCCCAACATTTCATGACCCATTTTTGTTGCTCTTTAGAAGATAATCTTTGTTCCAAAAAACATTTTAGGCTATCATGATCTGTCTTAACCTTGAAGTGTCTACTCATTAGATAAGGCCTCCATTGTTTAACTGCACAAAGAATCACTAGTATTTACTTCTCATAAATAGGTTTGAGTTGATTCTTACCCTTCAATTTACGACTCTCAAAAGAAATTGGTCGACCCTCCTGCACAATTACTACTCCTATACCATTTCCTAAAGCATCACATTCCATAATAAAGTCCTTGGTGAAGTTTGGAGTGGCAAGTACTGGAGTTGTACACATAGCCTCCTTCAATCTCTCAAATGTTGCATTAGCGGACTCATTCCAATGAAAAGAATCCTTCTTCAATAAAGTTGTGAGAGGTGCTGCTATATGGCCATTATTCTTCACAAATCTTCTATAGTATCCCATCAATCCCAAAAAAACCCCTCAATTTATTAATGGTTTTTAGAATGGGTCATTCCATGATAGCCTTAATTTTGTTAGGATCCACCTTTACTCCTTGTGAAACTATGTGTACCAAATACTCCACCTCATTAAGACCAAAAGCACACTTGAATGGCTTAGTATAGAGTTGATGATCTTTGAGTATTTGTAATGCTTGATCTACATGGTACAAGTGTTCTTCCCATGTCTTGTTATTATGAACCCCTAAACCTACAAATGCACAAGAGCAACAAAGCACATTAGTTTGTTAGATCAAATGCATGTAATCAAGTATGAAATATTCCCCATAAAATCCATCTATTCAAACTAAATTAGGAAATGAAGAACACAATAAATTTTAAATAAAAGAGATTCAATCCTAATTAAGCTAATAGCATGATGATCTTATGGGGGAATTGGTGCCAATGAAGTGTTGCAATTGGCCCTTTCCCAATTTCTAAGTAGCAATGGTGTGTGATTGAAGAATGGTCAAATCTTAAAAGTGATTTGAGCATAACCTTGTTGCAAATCTTGAAAGATGATTAATGGTTGATTGAAATGGGCAAAATTGGCTCTCAATGTGAAGAGAGTAACTTTGCATATGTTTGTGGATGAGAAATGAGGAGAGAAGTCTCCAATTTATAAACTTCAATTTGGAAGAGGTGAGTAATATTGAGCAATGTGGGACAAAAGATAATCCAATGGCATTGTGCCACTTGTCCACATGTGATTGGATGAGGAATGAACACATTTTGGCCAATGTGCATGATAAATGCATAAATTTGAATTTTGAAATATTGAAATGACAAGGTGGATGAGAAGTCAAATGGAGTTATGACCACTTGGCTCAATGCAAAGGACATGTAAGAGGTCTTAAATGCCTTGTTGGAAGGACCAAGTCCACTTGGCCTTTTTGAATTCAAATGAGGGAATATTCCCTTTTGATGCTTTGTGAGGGAAAATAAATGAATTAATAAATCAAAGTATTTGATTTATTGTGCAAGTTGCATTCTCTAGAGAATTTTAATGAAAGGGATTAACTTAATCATGGTTTTGATTAACTTAATGAAGAATTAGGAGATGTGACAATTTAGACTTAAATTTATGAATTGATTTAAATCAAATTGAGAGGAAGGGTTTAATTAAATAAATAATTTTGATTTATTTAACTAAAGGGGATAATGTTAGATTAAATTAAATAATGTTTAATTTATTCAATTTAATAAGAAGACTTTAGGGATTTAATTAAATAAAATGATTTATTTAATTAAACAAATATGTAAGGTTAATTAAATTAAATTGATTAATTTAATTAGAGGAGGTGATAGACTTAATCAGATAAATAGTGATTCATTAGATTAAGGGATAAAATTATGATGAAATGTTGAGAGTGTGATTTAAGAGGAAATGTTGTCAGTAATCGAGATCAGGTGTGCCAAAACAAACTTGTACATTTTCCATGTCTACATTTTGCCCCTCTTTGAAGCAATGTACTTGTTGCATTGATTCAAAGAATAAATTGCTGTGATGAAAGGTTCAAGATTTTCTCAAATTTTTTCAGATGCCCCACTGCTGCCCCAGCGGAAGGATATTGCTGGATATTGCCTCCTCGAGAGATCAGATGAAAATTTTGATTTTTTGGATGATCTCGTGAAAAAAGATTACAAGGTGCCCGACAGGCCAGAAATGCCCCAGAATGCCAAAAAAATGCATTAAAATGCCAAAAGGGATGCAGAATGACTCTCGATTGGATGGAAATGGGATCGGGGGACCAAAACTCTAGTTGGAAGGTCAAATTAGGTCAAAAAACCCTAATTTTCAAGTTTAAATAGACCTTGAGGGGTCACTTTCAATACATTTGTAATCTTAAACCTTGAAAAATTTGACATTTGAGCTTTGAGACTTGGAGAAAATGGCACAACGACAATTTCCTCTGCATGTGTCGGAGCGGGTACGAGTATATCAGCGATTAGTCACCGTTGGACCTTTATTTTTCTCGTTATTTATGCGTTAATTAGGGCTTAGGTACGGTCAAAGCGGCGCGACGCGATATAGCACCGCGAGACATGCTCAAACAGGGCCGCGTGGTCCTATATAGGACCGCTTGTGCATAGAGCACTGTGCAGGCTAGTTTAGGTTTTAGGATTTTTGGATAGCAAAGTCGGCCGCTTGCACCAATAGCACCGCGCTGGTCAGTTTTCCAAATTTAGGTGTCAAAGTCCGCTGCGCGGCGCAGTTTGGAACATTACAAACAGCGTCACTTTTGCTGTCTCAAAAGAAAAATGCGATACGAACACCAGATTTTTTCTAGGGAAACTGACGCAGCCTCCTTCCTTGCGCAGGAGAGACACAAGGTCATTCATTCGAGGGAGCACCGGTGGCCAGTACTTGAGAGATTGCAGGATATGCACATATTCCTTCAGGAGCAGCTTGGGATACTCGGTCTATGGTTCGTTGCACATGTCCCTCCTGCTCGAACACATCTGGGTATGATGCATGCCTTGGCCGAGCAGTGGCATAGCCAGACTTCCTCTTTTCATCTTCCTACTGGCGAGGCTACCATTACTCTTAAGGATGTCTAGCGCATCCTGCGACTACCCATTCATGGAGAGCGAGTGATTTATGATTTGGAGGAGGGTAGGGATGCCTGCTTTGGTGTCATGGGTGTTGACAAGCTCTTCCTTTGCGATGGTCAGATAGATTTGGAGAGGTATCGGGGTATAGCCCCTACTTACAGCCTTATTGTGGCAGCCATTATTTCTGGCCTTGTAGCTCTTGATCGGCGTGGCCGATATTTCAGTCCAGGTTGAGGACTGGCATGGCAGCAGATGTGCGCTCGCCGAGTGTGCTTTTTTTGGGGACCAGTGCTATTGGCCTCCTTGTACCGAGATTTGCACGAGTTCGCCTATTTGGAGGGTCGGGCTCTTGGGGCTGGATTGACTCTTCTGCACATTTGGGCATGGGAGCGGATCCCAGTGCTTCGCCTGATTGTGACACCAATCATTATAGACATTGATGACCCCATGGTGTGGTGCTATGGCTAGGTGAGGATTCACTTCACTCACATGGGTACATACGGTATAGCCCATTAGCGGCGGGTTATAGACGAGATGACAGTGTTCATGTGGAGGCCATGGATGGGTATAGGGCCATGGTATGATGATGCTGAGCAGCTTTTCTTTGCTCGCCAGGACAGACTTATGCAGGGCTGGGAGCACACTATTGTAAAGAGGTACCTTCCTGACAGGGTAGCCAGGCAGTTCAGCGAGGTGTAGGATATTCCCGATGGTCAGTACATGACACTCTTCGCATGCTCCACCAAAGAGACCGCATGGGGACCGCTTATTCTAGCAGACGAGGCAGTTTCCTCATTAAGATAGTTAGTGGCTTGGCCGTGGCCATATGATCAAGGGCCAGCAGACGTAGGGGTGACTCCAGCATACAGGGCATGGTTTAGACTGCCAATGAGATTGATAGTTCTTGGGACAGTACTTCCACGTCCGAGGCCTAGAGGTAGGTCAGTAGGGAGAGGTCGGGGAGGTGTACCACTGGTGCAGCCAGTAGTAGGACAGGATGGGCAGCCCCAGGTAGGCCCACAACAGTAGCCAGTAGTACAGCCGGTAGTACAGGCAACGACACAGCCACCGGCACATCCGGATCCACGGGATGGACAGATTCAACAGTTGCAGGGCCAGGTACAAGTTCTGATAGTTGAGCGAGATGAGACCCGACAGCAGGTTATTGCAGTTACAGCCGAGAGATATCTGGCATGATCTGAGAGGGATCAAGAGATTGGCTGATAGAGACAGTTGGAGAGTGTTGCCTCCACATCCCGGGGTCGATCAGTTGACATTCGGGAGTATAGAGATGCCATCAGAGAGGCCGAGTACTATCGGCAGCACTACCGATAGGTGGTGCCATCAGCGGACAGAGTGCCAGATTTCTCTCAGCAGACAGGGAGGCGGACGACAAAGGCTCATGGTGAGAGACAGGATGGGGAGGGCAGCAGCTAGCAGGGCTAGCCCCCTTTTTTTTTATCACAGACAGTTTTTTGTATTTTTGCTATATGGGTTGCGGTATTTTGGCCTTATTGTACTATGTATTCGATGTACACTTGATCTGTTTTGTATCATAACAATATTTTTTGATGATATATATGAGATGATTCACCCTTTATGATATGTATGGTGCATATGTATGATATGCAGATGTATAATTATTCAAATGTATGATGCTATGAGATGTTTCTATTCTTATGCTTATGTGATGTAATGTATGCAATGAATGCATTTCTTTTTGTATATTTTCCATGTTTTTTTAATGATAATCCTATGGATAAAAATGTATGTTAATAATGGTGTAATGATATGCAAATGGTAATGAATGCAAATGATTATGTATGCTTTAATGATGTAATGCTTTCTTAAGATGCTTAGAATAACAAATTTATATTATTTTTCATAACTTAAGATAATGATATATTGTAATGTGCTTAGTGGATGCAGGATGTATGAATTGGCGATGTTTTGATTACTGTTATGATACTATGTTAGTGTGGAAGGAAGACAAAATAATTTAGAATTAATGAATTAGTTAGGATGGTGATGGTGACTTGCATTGCTAGGAATTGGGATTTTCAAAGGGATCAAATTGCGTTATGTTTGATAACACACATAGGTATGAGGCATCAAGGTATAAAGGACCAGGATGGCATGGTACCTAGTGTGATGGACTTTGACTCGACAATCAAACAGGACTATTCTTGTTCACACCTAACCTACATACTTCATTCAGGATGTAGTTTAGACATTCTAAACATCTCGGACCAAAACACAAAAAAACAAGCTTTCCTATGTGGTCAACAAGATATATAAAACATCCTCTCTACAAACCAAACAAATATATATGACTAAGTTATTTTACAAGGGTATCCCACAAGCATAACAGATAAAAAGATAATTATCATTGCCTCCATTTCTTTCTCTCTAAACCTGTTTTATCTAGGCATCATCGAAAGGTCCTTGAAATGAGTGCGAAATAAGATGTCATAAAGACCAAGAAAAAGTAAACAACAAGCTAATGTTCTTCATACCGCTAGCCAAGACTAACTACTGTGAGGGGTACTTAATGCTTATGTCAATCGCAAGAAAGCTTCATCCTAGGACATGTTGTGATCAGGGTTTTGGTGGGACTGATTGGGTGATAAGCTACTGATACTCCGAGTTGACCAACTTGTTGCTTACTGACTTAGGCTTAAGACTGTGACAATTAGGTGTTCAATTTTGAACCTGCTAGACTTGCTTCTGACTGACTTACCAAAGGGTGAAGGTGATGATTGATTTTATTATGAGTGATGACAATCACGGGTGAAAGCGAGATGAAACATTTGCACCATTTTGAATTTTTTAGATATTTTGAGGCTGTTTTTGGTATTTTTGAGATTTATGACGAAAGGACTAACTTAAAGACCCATCCTAGGGGTTTCGGGAGCTGATCCATAGATTAGCCTTGCCTACGTTATACACGCAGAGACCACGTAGTTCGAATGATGACAAACTTGACACAATGAAAAGATGGAGAAACGGATTGCCCCTTTTATTGCTTAAAGGACTGACCTAAGATGTAGACTAGATTGACAAACGGATTGCCAATGCGACGGACGCCTAAGAACTGACCCTAACTATCTCGGGGGATGATCAAAGATCAACCTTGCCTACGTTCAAGCTCAGAGACGATGTAGTTCGACAAGGTGATCGTTGCCATTGCATCAGTTGCTTTGTTGTTTGCCCTGGGTATTTGCTCAATGGTGATGTCGATGAATGATTGCTTGAGACTTTCTACTACCTTTTTGTATGGTGTGAGCTTATCATCTTTATTTTGGTATTCACCGTTGACTTGGTTAATGATAAGCTACGAGTCTCCATAGACCTTTAATGCCATAATTCGCCACTGTGCTGCAATCTTGAGACCTATGGTTAAAGCCTCATATTCTGCACTGTTGTTTGTATAGGGGAATGCCAACTTATATGATCTGGGTATACAATCCCCTTGGGGGGTGATGAATAAAAAACCGTCTCTTGATCCATGTTGCGTATGGGAGCCATCAAAGTACAGTTTTCAATGGTCAGCTGTACTGAGATTGAAAAGGGACTCATCTGGAAATTCTGATACGAGTGGGTTGTTTTTGTAGAGGGGAGCTTTGGCTAGCTGGTCCGCAATAACTTGTCCTTTGATCGCCTTTTGCTTGACATACTCAATATCATGTTTAGATAGTATCATCACCCATTTAGCCATTCTTCCTGTAAGCATTGCTTTTGACAATAGATATTTCAGAGGGTCTATTTTGGCAATTAGCTTAATTTCATGAGCTAGCATGTAGTGTTTGAATTTCTGGGCTGCAAATACCAGTGCTAAGCAAGCCTTTTCTATTGATGTGTAATTGAGCTCATTCCCTACCATTGTTCTGCTGATATAGTAAATTTCTTGCTCGGTTCCCTTTTCATCATGTTGGGCTAAAAGGGTACCAAGGGCGGCCGTTGTTGCTGAGATGTATAGAATTAATGGTTTCCCTACGATCGGTGGCATTAACACAGGTGGTGTAAGTAGACATTCCTTGATCTTTTTGAATGCTTGTTCGCATTTGTCATCCCACCTGAATGCGACTCCCTTGTGGAGTAGATGTGAATAGGCTATCTGTTTATCTGCTAGTTGTGCTATGAATCTCCGGATGGATTGGAGTCTAGCTTGTAATCCTCTGAGTTTCTTTAATGTTCTCGGTGCTTCCATATCAAGGATTGCTTTTACCTTTGCAGTATCCACCTCTATCCCTCTCTTTGAAACTATGTACCCCAAGAACTTTCCTGATTGTATCCGAAAGACACACTTCTTTGGGTTGAGTCTGACCTTGTATTGTTCTAGCCTATCAAAGATTGCACTTAGAGTTGCTATGTGATCCTGTCTCTTCTTTGATTTGGCCAATATGTCATCTACGTAGTCTTCGACAATTTTGTGAATCATGTCGTGGAAAATAAGTGTCATGGCCCTTTGGTATGTAACTCCTGCATTCTTTAGCCCAAATGGCATCACATTCCAGCAGTAGGTGCCCCAAGGACATGTAAAGGCTATCTTGTGCTGGTCCTCTTTTGCTATCATTATCTGATTGTATCTCGAGAAGTCATCCATTAGGGACAGCATCTCATGCCCAACCGTCATGTCCACTATCATGTCAATGTTGGGTAGTGGAAAATCATCCTTAGGACATGCTTTGTTTAGATCTCTAAAGTCCGTGCAGATGCGGATGCCCCCATTTGGTTTTGAGACTGACACAAGATTAGATACCCACTCTGGATAGTCGATCGGGCGTATGAAGCCAACATCCAGGAGATTTTGTAGTTCAATCTTAACGAGCAAGGCTATTTGTGGGTGCATTTTCCTCAAATTTTGTCTCACTGGTTTCGCTCTAGGGTAAACAGCCAAATGATGAACCACCACCTCAGGATCAAGACCTGGCATGTCAGCATAGGTCCATGCAAAGTTTAACTTTCTTTCTTTTAGGAATTATGCTAACAGTTCTTGTTCCTCTGTCTGAAGTGTTTGAGCATAGACTATGATTTGTGGTTCTATTTTCGTTCCCAAGTTGACAGTGTGGCACTGCTCTGCTAGGACTGCTGACTTTTCTTGATGTAGAGCCATAGGGGGGAGATTGAATCCTTCATCCTCCGGTGCCTCAGAGAGGTTTTCACCACTGGATGCGTCCTTTATTTTTACTGTTTTGTGGTTAGAGAGTGCCACAGTGTGGTTTTCACTCAATAACTCCGAGCTTATTCTCGATATTTTCCTTTTGTGATTGAAGGACTCAATCATCTCCACATAGTATGGTTGGGTGTGTAATGCGATGTTGAAGCCTGCCTTATGATCCCCACATGGAACTGTATCCCTTAGTCCCATGAATTTCGAGAGCGCCTCATCGTTTTCGAATGAGTCTAGAATTAGTGGTCCTCGTTGATCGTGATCGATGAGTTGCGGGTGTACTAAGGTGATTCGGTGGGTTGCCTAGTTTGACTTAGTTGTGGAGGCACTAATCATTAACAAGGTGGAATCTTCAAAGAGCTTAGGGAGACCTGCTATGGTATCATCATCGTCACTACTGGCACAAACATCGGTGACGTCAAAGGTGAAATTATCAAGTGGGATGCCTAGGCATACAGGTGGTCTATGAGTGGTTGCTGTTACCTGAGGAGAGGACCTGATTGCCCTTCTGGGAGTACCCCTGCCACGCATGGTTATACTTAGAGGAGTATATCCAAGGCCAAGGTTCCGTATTCTTCTTTCTACAATGATGGGTTCTAGCCGTCCATCACCATTTCTTCCAAGGCTTTCGTTCCTGTTATATCCCATACCAAACATCATTTGCAACCCTATGTTAGTTTCATCCATGGACAGGATGGGGGTGGGCCTTTCATCTTGGTATAATATGTTTGAGATGTCTCCCTCATCCACATTTTCTCTACTGAGATCCCCCCAACGGTGGAATCTAGAAGGGTTTTCCCTAACAGTGTGGACAGGTGTTGCAGCTGGCTGAGGTTGTCCATGCGACCTAGGAGATTGTGGTAACTCTCCTGCAAAAAATGCATTCCTTTTCATTTTGTAGTCACCACATCCATTGTCCTGGATCATGTTTTTGATTTCGGATATGTTAGGGATGGCGGGTGTCTCTGTCACAAAAGTGGAAGCGAGGTTGGCTGGGTCGATGTATGAAGTAGATGGCCCTTTATCATTTTTTGGTACTTGGGGGATCTTATAAAACTTGGCTTCCAAATTTTTGCAGTAGGAAAAAGGTTCGGGATCCCCATATATAGTGACCTCCTCGTTCTGATGTGAGAACTTGATACATTGGTGATACGTCGAGGCCACTGCCTTCATTATGTGGATCCAGGGGCGTCCAAGGAGGATATTATATGGTAGGTCTAGGTCGAGGACCTGACAAGTGGTCTCCATAGTTGTTGGTCCTACTTGGATGAGGATCTTGATAGTGCCTTGAGACACTCTTTCTTGGTCATCATATGCCCTTATCATGATGCTTTTGTTCTTATTAATGGAATCCTCAACGAATCCCAATTTCTTTATGAGCTTTAGAGAACAGATGTTAAGGCCTGCACCTCCATCCACTAGGACTCGTTTGAATTTCTTTTTATGGATGAGCACTTGAAGGTGGAGTGCGTGGTTATGAGATGGCTGCGGGGGGAAATCTTGGTCAGAGAATGAAATGAGATTTGGGGAAGCAATGTTACCCACCATAGCCTAGAACTGCTCTGTGTCAAGGGTGGCGGAGATGGTGGATGCAACTAATGCTTCATCAAGGATCTTCCTATGGGTGGTGAAGATTTTCAATAGTTCCATGATGGAGATCTAGGCAGGGGTTCTCTTCAGCTGGTCAATGACATTGTTGTCATAGGGGATGGCCTTTGTATTAGAAATGGGGGTCTTAGCTGGTGCCCCAACAATGGTAACCTTTCTGCCACGTGTGGTGACTCCACAGTCCTTGTTGGCTCCTTTTGACATTTATGACGGTGACCATCTCATCGATGCATCCGACTATCTCCTTGTACACTAGATTAGCACTAGCAGACTTTTGCTTGCCCTTATTGTTCCCTTGATTATTTCCTTGATTTTTCCCTTAGTTGTGGTTCGGCATTGGATTCGTGTATATTTTCAAGTCTTTGTTTCCAGCTGGCTGTTCGATATTGATGATCTTATCCTCAATGAGGTCTTGGATGATGTTTTTTAGCCTCATGCAATTGGTGGTGGTATGTCCTTTGACTTTGTGAAAGTCACAAAGGAGATTTTCGTTATACCATGGCGGTTTGGTCATGGGTTCCGTGTATTGCTCCGAGTTAGAGACTTTGACTAGATTCTCTTTCACCAACTTCTTCATTATGGACTCAATCGATTCACCAAGAGCCGTGAACTTCCTCTTGGGGGGATACTTGCCTCGGGGAGGTGGTCCTCCTTGATTACCCAAGTTGTTGATTTGATTTGTGGGCGTTGGTTGTTGCTGTGCTACTACCGCATTAGTTTGCACATTGTTACAATTATGATTTTGCGGTTGATGATGATTTTGGATGTTCTGCTTAGGGGCACTGATGACCACTTTAGCATCGACCACGGTGTCGTTCGTCATATTTTTATTCCTCGACCATGTTCGAGGTTTATCATTGTAGTTGTTAGACGGGCGGTTATCCCGGGGTGGAGTGAATGTTGATTCGCCTCCTCGCGTAGTAAGGGCTCTTTCGATGTTGAGCGCCTTTGGGATTAGTTGGTCATAGGATGTGATGCACTGCATTTTCAAGTAAAACGCCAAGTTTTCATTTAGATTGCCTATAATGGTGCAAACTTCTTGTTCTTCCGACATGGTCCACTTGCTCTGATTGGCCTTGGATCGCCATCTTTGCAAGAAGGATGTGAATAGCTCTCCTTTTCTTTGTTTGAGTGCGGATAGTTCTTCCAAGCTAACATCCGCACCCATATTGAAAGCATAATTTTTAAGGAAAGCCTCCATGATTTCCTCGAATGTTTTAGTGCCTGTGGGTGGGCGAGAAAACCATTCCATGGATGGACCAGTCAAACTACGAGGGAGGAGTCACATTAGATATGTGTCATCATATGCGACCTCCATGTAATGCACCTGAAATTCCTTGACGTGGTTTTCAGGGTTACTCGTTCCATTGTACTTGTCAAATTTGGGGATCTCGAATCCCTTTGGGAATGGTATCATGGTGAGACTTCTATCGAAAGGATAAGGGCACAAGTTTCCTGGTGTCCTTGTTGTTTTTCCTACTTGTAAGTCCAACACTTGCTGCGAGAGCAGTTTGATTTGTGTTGCGACATCTTTCCTTGGGTCGGGAGGTGGAATGAATGAGTTGTGAGGTGTTTGGTGGGTGGGAGGATTACTAGTGGGCGTTTGCTGCAAGCTCTGTTGTGCATTCAAAGTCTGTTGGTATGCTTGCATTTGTGTCAACAACGCTTGTTGTTGATCTTGCTGCTATTATTCCAAAAATGCTTGTTGTTGGTCCATCTGTTGTTGTTCCCATGAAGCCTTATGTTGGTCAATCTGTTGTTGTGCTAGTAAAGCTTGCTGTTGGTCTAGCTGCTGTTGCGCCAACAAAGCTTGTTGTTGGTCAAGCTGTTATTGTGCCAACAAAGCTTGTTGTTTAGCTTGTTGTTGTGCCTAAAAGTCTTGCAGGGCTTGTTGGTATGCTTGCAGATGGATTGCTTGCAATTGTGCTTGGTATTGTACTTGTGCCTGTTACTGAGCTTGTGCTTGTGCTTGAGCTTGGGCTTGAGCTTGTGCTTGAGCTAAGGCTTGAGCTTGTGCTTGGGCTTGAGCTTGAACTAGGGCTTGAGCTTGAGCTTGAGCTTTGGCTTGTGCTTGTTGCTTTTGCTTCAGTACTCTTTGTTGGTTGGCCTTTTGAAGAGTTTGGATTAGGGTGGTGAATGAATTGGTCATGTTGGCTTTTGGTGGGATTGGTGGCGGAACGGGAATGATGCCAACCGTTGTGGCCGGTGAGAGGGTTATGCTGGTGGTTGGGATTTGGGTTGTTGGAGGGGTGGTGGAGATACTCGGTCCTTGAGAGGGTATGCTTTGAGATATTTGAGGACCGGTTGATGTATTTGTCGTAGTGGCTTGAATGGTTGCCACTTGTTACTGTGATGTTGCGGGCAAAAAGATGGAATTCGAGGTGATGTGCACATTGCCTTGTTCTGAGAAACTATAAGTGTTTAGGGGAGGAAACCCCACTCTAAGTGGTGATGTGGTTGCAAATGGAAATGGTGGAAGAGATGGTATGCTGCCTTGGAAAGAAAAGGGATTAGAAACATCGGTTGTTCCAAACAAACCACCTTCTTCTTGTGATAGAGAAGTTTGTATGTTTGATTGACAAGGTGGTGAGGCATGTAATGAAGATGAACCAGCAGGATTGTGGAATGTGAGTGGAATGTATGGGTGTAATGGGTTTACCAGGACAGAATTATCTGATGCGGTAGTGATAGCCACCTCTTTGTTAGTCAGAAGGCAATGCTGCTGTAACTCTCGAAATATAGCACTTCCTTTGTTCCCAATTGGTGAGGTTGGCGTGATGGTTGTCGTGATGTGAGGTATTTCTTGATTGATATTTGACATTGGGGATGCATTTGTAAGGGGTATATCCATACTAGTGCTTGCGTCAAGGTCGGAAGGGAATGAGACCCCTCCTTCCATTAACGTGTTTAGGTTTTTGAACATGGCACTAACAATTTTGTGGTTCTCTGGGTTTTGAACCATTTTTATCATTTCAGATTGTGTCATCCCCATGTCTTCGTTTGCGAGGTCCTCTTCATAACTCTCCTCTTGAGGATTTTGTGATGGCAAAGAAGAGTTACTTGGGGGATTGCTTGATCCCGCAAGGTTTATTTCGGAGGTTACTTGACTCATGTCAACGGAAGTTGATATTTCACTGATATTTTCTATGTTCTTCTTGTATTGTGATCTTGTTTGAACCATAAAAAATAGGGATCACTTAATCCTAACCTTTTAGGCTCAAAAGAGAACTAGGGAAACCAAAGATCGAAGAGGGTGGTAACGATGATGGGACAATGGATGAAGCGAGTGAATGAAACCTTTCGAAGAAATTTTGAAGGGTTATGCTAAACTTGCTTAGGACTTAGATTGATTATGATGGTTTGACTATGTGTATTGAGTCAAACAAGATTGTAGTGAAGTTATAGTTCCTAGGAAGTTGTATTATCCTAGGGGAACTTGCACAAGTGGATGAATTAGCTAAGTGTGTTAAGCCAATGTGATTTGCAGGGATAACTTTAGTGGCGAATCTTCGCCAATTGGCGAATTTTAGGAATCTGACAATTCGAATTTGGCGAATCTACTGTATCTGCACGGTGTTCAAATCACCAAGAATTCACGGACTATCGGTCCAATGCATGTCCATTCGCCAGCAATTTCTTTTTTACGAGGCATGTTTAGGCAATAAATTCGCCATAATAGACTACGTGTTTCCAATGCATCGATCAATTTTTTTGCTCGGAATCCCGGGGAGCATGTCAAAGTCACCTACATATTCACCAATACTATTAAAACAACATTATGTGAAGACCCATTTCACCAATTAAAATTTACAAATAGTTGCTTGTGAAGACCCATTTCACCAATTAAAATTTATAAATAGTTGCTTATGAGAACCTATTTCGCCTTGAGAATTTCAAGGTATTGTTGTATAAGCATGCGGGAGTCGCCAAATTTTTAACATACCATTTCAAAATCCCGTGGAATTCACCAAATATGGATTGATATAAATACAATTGAAACTGTTATTTGTTCTTACACATTTTGTTCGATTTGAGGTTCTACTTCTCAATTTAGAAGTCAGCAAAAGCCGAAAACGTAGACTCAAAGGTGAGTGATCATTTTTTCATACTATTATTAGTTATAATAATAAGATTTATTTATCTATTTTCCATTCTTGCTTCAGTCTTAAACATAATTTTAAGTAGGGAATGGGATCTATATTCTCTATCGGTCTATCCTTCTTAAACAAGAAGACATTTTTTTCTAGCATTTATTCGAAGTGAGATCAATATGTCGAACAAGGGTAAGACTCCTGAGTAGGCGGGTAATGAAGAGACTGGGAGGCCATCAAAACACCCAAAACGGGGAGGTACCATACAACCTTACTTTGGAATTGGCAAAGCTTCTAATCCATCAGATCAAGGTGGAGCTACACCATCAACTCTTCCACCAAATATTATTGAAGGTGGAGATACATCATCAACTCTTCCGCCACAAGAAGGTCAAGGTGAGATTGTCATTGTGTTAAATCAAAATGTATCAAATGAGGATGGCAATATCGCAGAAGATGTTCCAAGGGATACCCTGGATAACCAGAATGAGATAATCGACTTGGATGAGGATGATGTTGGTAGCAAGAAAACAAAAGGCAAAGCAAAATTGGGGCGTGAGTGGGAAATGACAAGGAATTTTCAAATTGGTTGGTTGTCGAAGTACCCACTCCTTGAACTAGTGGGGGTATCAAACGAAAACAATATTGAAAAGGAAACAGAGGTCAGATGTAAGATTTGTAGTTGGGAATGTGGAAGAAACAAGATGATGTAGCTAAAGCTTGTCACTATAGAAAAGCATATCGACAAAGTTTACGAAAAACAAATCATAGACGAAAAGGAACAATCAGTCGTTCGATGGAAATCAAAGGAAAAATGTCTTCATGTTAAGTATGCTGCAGATTATGGAGAGCATAACCATAGAATGTCTAAGATTAAAAAATGTGAAGGTACACTTGAGGCTCATTTTGAAAAAGCCATGGCAGCAACAAATCTGTCAAAAACTGTTTAGATGAGTGTTGTTTTTCATATTTTGTCCAGGGGGCATCCTATGACAGAGTGCCCAGAATATTTTGATTTATTATCTTATTTGAGTGTTACCCACTTTCCCTTCTCACATTGGTCAATAAATGCTGGATGGGAATGGATGAACTATCTTGGTGTAGTGGAAAAGCAAGATTTAAAGGAGAAATTAAAAGAGTCAAATTTCATTGCATTATTTTTAGATGAAGTTATTGCGGTAGACAATACTTCTTGGGTTTGTATGCATTCATATACTGTAGAACAACATGTTCACCAAGCTCATCTTCTTTGTGTTCGTAAAATGAAGGACAATTCAACATCGCAAAATCTATTTGAACTAGTCAAAAAAAATTTGAATGAATTTGTAGGTATGGATGAGTTGACAATTGCCAAAAAGTTGGTGTGTGTAGGAGCTGATGGAGCTGCAGTGATGCAAGGTCAAAGGAGCGATTTTTGCACAAAGTTACAAACTACTTGTGCACCATACATGCTTGGCATTCACTGCATGGCCCACAGAATGAATTTAGCATTCAAAATTGTAAGCAAGTTTCCTATAGTATCAAAAGTTGAAAATCTAGTTCGCGAGATCTACGCAAACTTCTGCCGAAGTCCCAAACGTTTCCTTGAATTTCAAAATTTTGCTGAGGGAATAACACCTGGAAACAAGCTTCTCAAGGATGTCGATACCAGATGGATCTCCCTGCATGGACCAGCGCAACGAGTTCTTCCAGAATATCAATCCTTGATTGGAGTGATGTACGAGCATTGCAACACAGTAGACAAAGCTCCTAACCTCTTACATAGGTTAAACGATATGGAGACACTCTTGACTTTAGTTAGTCTTCTCCCCATGCTGGATGAGATGAACAATCTTGTGAAGAAAGCCCAAGATAGAACTATGTAAATTTATGAATATGCCAATCTATGTAAACTTACATGCTTGGCCCTCGATCATCTATATCTAGATCTAACACAAGAAGGCGCAAATTATTGGATGCGACGAAAAATTACTGATTTAAATAATCTTGATAATTATTTACAGTTTAATGCAAGCGGGCACTTATGTATTTGTGTACGTGGACATGAGATACCAATGTACCATTGTAAGACACGCATTGGCAGGCGCTCTAGAAAAGAAGTACCTGTTAACGAGGAAGATTTTAACGGAATTGTTAAATCTAATAGTGATAATTTGAAGGAAATTGCAAAATCTCTTTCCTCAGAGATTCGTGAAAGATTCCCTCGACATGAAATACTTGAAGCCATGGGTATTGTGTATCCTCAATTTTGGGTAAACCAAGATAACCCAAAATATTTTCATGATCAAGTAAAAATCTTGATCGAACAGTTTTCAGAAAAGGTAACATACAATGAACAAATAATAGAAGGAATTTTAGATGAAAATAAGCTTAGAAAGCAATCTCGGATTTTTGCAACAGCTATGAGGGAGTAGTATAAATCCATGGGCAAGGAGAAGGCCTTTGAACCAGGATCAATAAAAAAGGTTTGGACAAGCTTAGGTCAGAGTGAAATATTGTAGTTCGATGTCAAAATATTTCAAACTTGATGATTTATGTCAAACAATGATATTGGGGTCGGTGGAGGATGAGAGAGTTTTCAGTACATTGGGGTTTTTGAAATCAAAGTTAAGAAACAAATTGGACAAGAATTTGGAAAATTGCTTGAGGATGAAAGGAACTGCATATAATGTCAAAAAATTTCCTTTTGAAAGGGCACTCGCAATCTGGAGGTCCACATGTGAAAGAAGAGGGACCGGGTTGTGCAACACAGACTCTCCAATTTCAACAGCCACCGGTACTAGTGGTAGTGGCAGTGGGATTGGGCCTGGGACAGATGACAATGATATTGAAATTGACACAAATCAAATAATGAATGTTGAATTTGAGACACAGGCCGAAGAAACTGCAGAGCAATCTCAAAATCAAGATGACTCTTTTACTTTATCTGAAGATGAGGATTAGTTTGAGGACCATGACTCCGTTTGGGAAATGGGAGATAATTAGCATGTTTTAGGTATTTTTTCTGCACTTCATGAATTAGTTTCCATTGTTCGAAAGTCCAAACTGTAGTTGATGTCTGATGATATTTTATATTGTATTCAATGAACATTAAAATTGTGAATCATTGCACTTCATGATATCTTATTTTATATTGCACTCAAGCACTGCATGTCAGCTTGAATCATATTCCAAACTGTAGTTGATGATTTTGTATATTGTATTCAAATAAATTGTGTATCATTGCACTTCAAGTTCAAAATATTTTATTTTATATTGCAGTCCAAGTCTCCATGATATTTTATATTATATTGCACTTCATGAATCATAATACATATGCCAAAGTCAAACTGTAGTAACGTAGTTGATGATATTTTATAAATTATATAAGATTCAATACCATCGGGCATCGGCCTAACAATGCTTCATCGACGGAACCCCCATCACAATCCCACTGATGGCCCGATAAAAATAGGTCACAACCTAGTATCGGTGTAACAATACTCTATCAGGCTGACTCCTAAGGTGCTCTCCCGATATACCGATAGAGTCAAGTTGTCAACAAAAGTAACCATGAATTATAATTTATGACCATGGGCATGAATTATCTTATTTTATCAATAATCACAAAAATATACCACACTTTGATTTTATGAACAATACAAATTGTCAAAATTTGTGCGACAAGATCCATATTATAGCCTACATTCACATTGCATCCATAAATACTAGTATACATATATTAATTAATAAAATATATGAAAAACTAATAATATATATAAAAAGCTATTTCTACTATTTATATATATATATATATTAATTAATAATATATATAAAAAACTATTTAAGCAATACATATCTTAGTTTGTAATTTTAATCTAAAAGTATTTAAATTAACAAATATTTATTGAGAATCTTTTAATTTAAATTTTTTTGAAAAATAGAAAGAAAAAAAAACATTTTATGTGCTTGTTATTTTTAAGCAGCACATACTTCCACTTGCCTATCATTTTCAATGAAGCTTCAAAAAGTTTACGAATATTCTTTTGTTGCTTTCACTGTATAACGCTTTCAGTGTAATTAAACAAAATTTGAAATTCCGTAGTGACGTAGTCCTTCCCCCATTCCTAACAAAATTCAATACCATCAGCCTAACAATGCTTCATCGACATAACCCCATCACAATCCCACTGATGGCCCGATAAAAATAGCTCACAACCCAGTATCGGTGTAACAATACTCTATCGGGCTGACTCCTAAGGTGCTCTCCCGATATACCGATAGAGTCAAGTTGTCAACAAAAGTAACCATGAATTATAACCATGGCCCACAGCCATGGGCATGAATTATCGAATGCATAAAGTATATCAGGGGAACTATGGTGCATCGGGGAAACATTATCTGGCGTCCCACCAATAGAACGAAGGATAGGTGTCCATCGGTGGAGAGGGTGGCTATCGGTGAAAGAATGATGTGACATCCCATGGCATCGTGCTGCGGTGCATTTATGAATCAGAATTGAAGTGAATTATATCACAAGTTGATCGCATATTTGTTACAAAATCTTGGAAGATTTTGTTTAGGGCAGAAGCGAAAAGGCAAAAACTTTGAGTTCTGACGCAGAAAAGACCGGTGGACTATGGAGGCGACTCGACGAGACTCACGTAAGTACTTCACTTTCAGACCCAGCTGAGAAGCTATTTTACTCAAAAGCTTAAGCTTTAATTAATGGAAGAGAGTACAGACAAACATAAAGCTACAAAATAGAAAACCGAAAAGCTTAAGAGACTCCTAAATGAAGACCTGATAGATCAATGTCTTGGGTTGGGGCCGAGATCCAAGAGGAGTGCTCAAATGAATCCTTCCATGGATCGATTATGGGACAAACATAAGGGCTTAGGGAATATTTGGACACCGCAACGAGGGTATGACCTCTTCATGTACCATTACAGAAAACAATTTAGGTTCCAACCAGTCTGCAATCCATGGAGGTTGAACTTGGGAAGACTTGTGGTGCCCAATGTGTTTGTCAATGCAGAGCTAATTAAAGCTCTTGCTATCAGATATGACCCCAAGAAAAGAACTATTCAGTCACATGGCAGGGGTGACATGCTTGTTATTTCTAGGGATCTCATTTCTAATGTCTTTTAGTTAGAGTGTTCACTGAATTTATCATTCACGCTCAAAGATCTCTTGACAGACTATCACCACATGGATACCAGCTATAAGAGATGAAAATTACCTTTGCATAGGCCCAGGGATGAAGGAGGCCAACTCAGGAGGTTCTCTAGCAGTGAAAACCCTCCTTTCCATGAAGATTTGTTGGAAGAGTATTTCCGATACACCTATTATTCAGCTGGTTAGGTTTTGGGAGTAGAGGTTCCGCCTCTCATGTTGATTGCCCCAATGGTCTTAGCTGCAGACATACAGAGCAAGGATGCTAGGCCATTTGATTATGCTAGCTACTTGGCCAATGCACTACATCAAGGGCTCGAAAAGATTAAAAATAATAGTGATAATATTAATTTTGAACACTATTCTTTGCTTATGCATTTTCTATTGTACGAGGGAAAAGTCAGAGGGGTCTGGAGTGAAGAATTAAGGATAAAAGATACATATGAAAATGGAGATTTTAAACCTATACAAATGTGGACTTCATTGTGGGACAACCAATTTGGTAGGTCTCATTACCTTTATTTTAAAGAATTTTTTGTAAAACCATTGATGAAGTTGTTGGGGTATCCGTGCAACTATAACCTATCCCCAGAAGTACAAAGATTTCTAAGACCAAAGGAAAATGATCGGAGAAATAAAGTGAATCATAACTGGGGAGACTGGTATGCTTTCCCTGATTGTATAGTGATAAGGGTTTATGGGTTCGAAGGGGTTCCACACTTGATGCCATGAGTAGTTCCTGACCGAATTGCTTTTTTAGAAATTGTGAGGCAATTGGCAAAATCAAATTCCAAACACCTCAAAGGACATAGCAAACAATCAATTATGCCCAACACCTTATGTTTTGGAGACTTTACAGTGGTCACCAATGAAGGATATGGAGAAATTGATGGTAAATTAGCACAGTACAACCTACCTCTAGGTGATGTAAGGAAACAATTTGATGCAGAAGGGTTTATTCATCGAGCGAGATTATCGTAGGGGCTATCAAGTTATGAACATTTGTTCTCAATTGAAGATGTCATAAGAAACCATGATGAGGCTTCCACCAAGGAAAGAATGGCCCCCTATAACAAGATTATGCTTGTAGAGGAATGGAAGAGGAAAAATGTCCCATCTTATTCAAAGGCATTTGGTGAGATACAGGATCCTTTAACAAGAATTGGGCAACTCATCACTCATGTCAATGAACTGGTAAAGGATGTTCCCCCAGTTGTTTTTGATGCACCTCATGCAACCTATTCAGGAGTACAAGCTAAAGACATAGAGCCCTTGGATTACATACCTTCACAGCCTACTCCAGAGGTATGTTTTTCTGTAGATATTGATATAAGTGAAGAAGAGCAAAGTGATGAAGAGGGTGAGCAGGTCAAACAAATCAGTGCTCCTATGATTGCACAGTACGATCCCCCTCAAGAGCAGAATATTGTAAGATTTGAGGCATCAAATGAACTATTTGATGATGTGAGGGTCATGGCTGGACAACAATTTATTTCTGATTGTGATTTTGTTAAATCTTCTGAATTTAAATCATTTGTTTATGAATATAAAGGTAGAAAAATGAGACAACAGATACAGGATATCACTCCTGAACATGAGGCAACTACTCTGGAGGAATTGAAAAGGGAGGTAGAAAAGGGAATGGAGTCCATCACTCCTGAAAGAGGTATGGAATTGCTTTAAGAAGTTGGAGTGTTGCTCCTGCCAAGGTGGAATATTAGCTCTTCAATTGTATTTGATAGCTTCAGAAAAAGAGGGGATACGACAATGAACTTAACAGAAGAAGCAAGTGAAAAAATGTATTCAGGATCTGGGTACAACCCAGACGAAGCCACCTTGCTTATTTGGTCACTGTATCCCCATGATAAAAGTCCTGCTATAATTAGTAATCCAAACCAAGTGTTTGGTCATCTCTTGGTTCAACGAGTAGTGGATACCAACCCTATGGAGACAACAAAATTGAACATAAATGTGGAAAAATTTACCAAAGCACAGATCAATAAATTGATTAAGGAAAATGACAAACTGAATAAGGAGCTAGCAAATCAACAAGAAAAAACATCTTCCTCCTCCACATCAGAGTTGTACTCCCCATGGCTTGAAAAAGATAAGAGAGTGCTTGATGCATTGGTTGATGCAGCCTACTCGAAGAATTGCCATTTGAAATCCCAGGGGAAATGCAAAGAATTGGAGAAAGAAGTGAAAACCATCAAATATAACACTATATCTAAAATAATAAAAGAAAGGTTCAATAAAATGATGAAATGTGCTATTGAATATTGGGAAGTATTCAATAAGACATGCATTGCATTGGTGGAGAATGAATGATTGCAGCCTAGAATGATGGAGAAAAAAAAGGAGCTCGTAGATAAGAATGCAATGAAAGGACAAATATTGTTGACATATAACAAGTTGGTAGAATCACATAACGGATATCATAACAAGCTTAGGGAAGATTTCGACTGCTTTGATTCAGTCCCACTCCCGACACTTCATTTTGGCATCAGAAACCCGCGAGAATATGATGATTGGAAGGAAGAGCTTGATGGGTTTCTGACTGCTGCGTTGCAAGAAATAAATGACGAGGATATGGTTTTACAAAACAGTCATAAGCAACTCAAAAAAAAAAGTCTCTGGAATATGATATGAAAGAGGCAATCTCTAACGTGGACACCTATGCTGAACAGGAGTACATCCATCACCTCTCTGCAGTCAATATGTTTATTAGCCAAACTGTAGATTTGTCATAATCAGATCCAACGGGACAACCATCAGATTCAGAGGAAGATTCAGAGGAAGAACGCCAGCCGACAACATGATGAGCGCCCTATCATGGAGTAGAAGCCTTGAATAGATCTTAGGTGGTCAGTGGTCATAGGCTTCTGCTTGGAGATTAACGGATCGGTGCATTCACCTGCGACATTGTTTTATTTATAATTTGAGTTATGTTTAGTTGTCAAAACGTCATGACTTTTTGCAAGGGGTTTGTAGCTTGTTGCCTCTCATATATAAGAGAGATCAAGACCCCAATAGGAGATCAATGGATCATCACATCATTTTTAATTAGACTTTAGAGTAGAAAATAGTAGGAAGATAGATAATAGATTGCACCAATTCGCCCATCCATCTCATATCATAAACTATTTTTATAATGCATATCATTTGAACTTTGAAGATCAATACAATGGAGAAGGTTACACATATTTACTGATTTTCTTTCGAGTGTTCAACTGTTGTGAATTCATATGCTTATAAGTTATTAACTTATTTGGCTATCTCCAAAGTGGTTGTTTATGTTATTCAATTTGTCAGTACATTGAACTTGAATTCTTCAGAAATAGGGGTTGTGACCATGGGGTTTTAGATTTATTTATGGACATGATCATTGATCAAGTAGTAATGTGGGCCACAAAATGGATCTTGTCACACAAATCCCTGTAATTTGTGTTAATCATAAAATCAAATGTAGTGTATTTTTGCAGTATGTGGGATGTGGGTGAGGTGTAAGTTGGTGGATACTGATAAGGATTTTTAGTCAAAACATAACAAAAGCTAACAGTTCAACATCCATAACTTATAAGATTTGGCTCTACCAAGAAGTAAATATAATGAGCTAACAGTTCAACATCCATAACTTGAAAATGGAAGCTCTACCAAGAAGTAAATATAATGAGCTAACAGTTCATCACTAGTTCAAATGATAAAATAAATAATACAGAATCCAGATAATTGAACATCATCACATTACTGAAGTCTGAATTTGAGCTTTTTAATTGAATTTCACATGAAGGAGTACATATTGGCATTGGCAATGCAAAATCTTGCCAATGCCCAAAGAAAAGTCTACATAGAGCTGAGTTGGAACTTCAAAACTCATATTATCAAAGATTGAAAATAATAAATCAAGTCACTGTATCAACTTTTCTAGCAACTTCCACTCTTCAGGTGGTGGAATTGCCATTTGCTCTAACTGATGTTGTTTGACTTGAGGTTTTGTTAACATTTCTTGATTGTAATTGGAAATGGAACCTGTCTTGAATTCTTCAGTCAATTTTGCATTGAAGGTTATCAGTGTTCTGATGGAATCCAAATAGTTCACATCTTGGTTCTGAGGAAACTGGTCAAAATCAATCTTCATTGCACCTTCCATCTTATTTCTGAAAGCATCCTTTCCAATGAATCACTCATTTGTGTCAAAAGGCTCTTGAGAACCAAGCTCTGTGAAGTTCCTTACCTTTTCATCCACCACCTTCATCTTGTTTGCAACCAAATGCAAATATTCCTTTGTTCCAGACATTCTCGAACACTTTTCAATGATATATGATAACTTCATTGAGGTTTCAATCCGATTAGTAATCCCTTTTGATTTCAGATCATTGTCATTGGCTTTGTAGACTATTTGTAGAATTTCATTTGCAGATTGTATACACCTAAAAATGGTCTAGAGCATCCGATTAATTAAATACAAATTATTTGATAAATTATTCTATTTCCTCTACTGTTTAAATAAATAGAAATATTTATTTAATATAGTTCACTTTGAAATTCATCTTAATTAAATAAACAAAATTAAATACTTTGTTCGATTTAATTATCAAATCCCTATTTCAATCTATCACATCATTCTCGAATTAATTAAATAAAGACAAAACACTTTATTTATTAATTACCGTATTCCTTTGATTAATTTAATAAACGACTATCCTATAGTTTATTTTATTGAATTATTTATCTTTTTTTCCTAATTTAAATAAATCAAAATATTTGAATTAAGCATAAAGGAATATTTCAATCTATATTTTCTCAAAAATGAATTAGATTTCCTATGTCTAATCTATGTCTAAATTTGTCACAATTAATGCTTTGAAACTTCATGGGAAGTTTTGGAGACAAATTTGGAATTTGATCTCTCAATCCTCTTCCATCAATTTTTCCTCTTCTCTTGCTTGGTGTTTTCATGGGTAGAGACAATCTCCATCTTTCTCTCAATCTCCTCCATCTCTCACCATTCAATCCTCCAGATTGAATCCAATCCTCTCAAAGCTTTCCCTATGCATTTCTACAGCCAGGAAATCTATAAATAAAGCCTCATTGAACCAAGAAAAGGATCCAGATAATCAAGCTTTTGCACCCTTACTCTGCAGGAATCTAGGCATCAAGTATCAAGCAATTCAACAATCAAGCTTCACAACAATGGCTGCCTCTTGGAGCTGCATTTATCTGTTTCACATCAATATCATGCTAGTTTAATTGATTTATCATTTAGCATTATATTATCATCATCTCGTTCTTTAGATAGTCATTTTAACAGTCTTATTTGCTTAAACAATCTGAGAGCAATTTAGATTTAATAAATCTTTGGAGATAGAAAGCAATAGGATGCTTTCAATTGATTACTTTGTTGAATTGATTCAATTTGTTTAATCATTGATACAATGTCGTATTAAGAAGTGTATTTATGTTATTTACCTCATTCCACACTTACACATATTTCTCTAATTCCAGCACCTTTTTGTTGTCCATTAAATATTTGTTGAGCTTCTTATAATGTTGTTTGGTAGCATCAATCAATTGAAACATGTCACACAAATGATCAAACCTCTGCATTATTTCATCCCAGATCTTTTGTTTCATATGCCTCACTATATCTCTACAAAATGCAGATAACTTATTTTGAGAAGACTTGATTTCTTCTTTTGTTTCCGTCAACTCTGTCTCCAATCTTTCATTTGTTTTTCTTTGTTTCTCCAATTTTTGTTCCCACTGTGCATTTCCATTCGCAATGTTTAGTCTTAATTTTTCTGAAGTGGATTTTTCCTCATCATATTTCTTGTTGCTCTCATCTGGCCTTCACTTCAGGTCATTCACTTCTCTCTCATTTGATTTATCCTCATTGCTTGCTGATGTAGTGGCAGATTTTATTATTCTTTTTTCTAATTCATTGCTTTTGTTATCTGTTGCTTTCCTCTTTGCTTTCTCACTTGCTAGGTCTGCCTATAACTTTTTTATTTGGGTCTGCAACCTTTTCTTCTCTCTATCTTGCTTTGTGGGAGTTTCTGGAAATAACTCCTTTGTGGTACTGGTGGATCCACTGATAGTGTGACTTTGACCTGTCAAAATCCTTTGCCTCTTTTGATTGCCTTGATCACCTAGTGTTTCTATGGTATCTTTTTTTGTTTTCCTCTTAGTATTGTGTGTAATTTGTCATTGTTGCACATGTTGACCACTACTAGTACTACTGCCCATACCATCGCCACCAATGGCACTCCCAGTTGCACTAAGCTGTCCACCAAGGGCATGTCCTAGTTGTGATTGTATCTGACCATGAGGATGAGGACTAGAAGCTCTAACAAATTGATTTTGTCTTGTATCACCTTGGTCTACTTTTTCACCTCCAATCCCAAGGCCAGATTTATCAACTGTTTTTCTATGCTCAACACTTTGTATTGTCCAAGGGCCTCTGCCTTGTCCTTTGGACCCCAAAGGACCACCTTCATAACCAATTTTTTCAAGTATGGCTGCTCCTGAAGTATCTGTTGAAGCATATTTTGCTTTTGTGGCCTCACTTAAACCGGGTTTGTAATTGGCATGGCTTTGTTCTTCTTCTTCCATATCAATATCATCATTAGATTTATCACGTCCATTAGGATGCCCATGCTCTATATTCCACAATTTTCTAAATTCTTCATCTTCTTCATTATTATCATACTCTTCAAGAGCTCTTGGATCACCTAGGTCCTTCCTCATAGACCAAAAGGTAGTAATTTTTGACCGGACCATTTTTTATCTATAAGTTCCGTCTCTAGAGAACATGGAATTTTTACTCTACTAGATGATTTATCACTTTTTACATAATTTTTTTTGTATGTCCTGATTTCTTTTGGTGTAATGCCATAATTTTTGCTGACAATTGTTCAAAAGAAATACCATTCTCAACAACACTTTTCTCCACTGCTATTTTGACCTCATCCCAAGAATCCTTGTTTATCAAGTTTTCAAGCAAGGGTTTACTTTGATATTGAATTCTATTTGTAGCATTCCTATTGACCACAATCATTGATTTATTGATGTCACATGGATCATACTACCAGTGATAGATAGGATCAAAATAAAAAAAATTCAAAAGATTATGTGCCACACTAAATGCTTTTCTCTCGAATGTGAACCCTCCACATGAAAAAGGTAAAGAAGGAAATAAGGTCTTCTTTTGCTGACTGAGAAAGTGTAGTTCATCAACACTTTGCACCTGCCTTACATATTCCAATGCAAAAACCCTTTCTGTCACATGTATTGGAAGTTTGTATGGCTGTACTCCCGATCCATAAAATCTTAGCACAATATATTCTTCCATTAAGTACCAATCAACCAATTGTATTTCTTTTCCTAGTTGCATGCAGTTTCTACATGACATAGGCAATCTAGGCATTGGATTATTTGTAATTACTTGATGCAATGGAGCCAAAAAGTAGTCTACAAAATGACTATAGTTCCTTCAAGAATCATGCATCATTATCTCATTGGTCCATTCATATACTAGAGCCATTTTTTTTTCCTTTGCATTACTGTAGGGCTGAATCTGAAGCTTGTTGGTCTGAAACATTCCTCTAAATTTGAATAGAAAAAGATAGCACAAGTAGGTTGTGAACCTAAATGTCTTCGTGGAACTTGCTTTAATCATTAAAATTGTTTATGCATGGATTCTACAATGTGTTGTGTATAATTATATTTGACATGTTCTTTAGTATAATGGATATTATATACCATTTCAAGGAGGCTTGTACCCACTTCCAAATTGCTATCCAGACCAAGGCAAAATGCAAGCATGAAAATAGTATCCTGAACCCATGGTTTAAAACAATCCAAATTATAAGGAGGCTTATGATCACCTTTCAATTTGTTTCTATCCTTAACTATTTGATTTAAGAAATCATTTTTCAGCCTTTCTTTCACTGCTTCATAATCACTAGCAAGCTTTTCTAGGTCAATGTGGTGGTTTCCAAATTCTTCGATTGTAAACCCCAACACTTTTCCAAGTTTTTCTGTATTAATGGATAACAATTCTTCTTGGTTATCTTTATTAACAATTGCTCTTTTCTTATCATCATAATTTTTAGCACAGACCATGATAAATTCTAGGCAAGGGAAAACTTCATGTAACATCATGCGCCCTAATCTAGTTACCCACGGTGCACTGATACTATCAACTTCTGTTTGCTTTGCAACCTTATTCTGAGATGAAAATCTATGTTCCGAGGTACGCCTACCATAGATTTCAGGATCATAAATATCATGGTACCCATCGGTGAAACCTGGGGTTTTAAACAATTTTGCATAATTCATATTTTTATCGGACATTGTTGTAGTGGTACTGGTGGTAGACATGCTTGTACGAATGTGAAGTTGTGTAATTTGAATTCCCTAATAAGTAATACCTATTAGTCCTCCTTAATTTTAATGAATTCTTGAGTCTCTAAAGTCTAAAACCAAACGTCAAACTTTGACAAAATAATATTTTAAGAAATGTCAAATGATGAAAGTTGAAATGTAGCCACAAGAATTCTTTCACTTACCCAGATTATGAGTTCCGACGCTTAAAAACTGGAATGGCGTTGTTGGAAGTGGAACTGTGAAATCCAAAACAGGGTGGTGCACTGCAATGAGCAATCTAAAGATTGAAGACTTTAAAAATCACTGTACAATTTCAAAGTGCAAAGTGCTTTAAATATTTTTTTTCTCATAATTGGAATGTAAAAGTGAATGGCACATCTTAGGAGTTAGGTCTACAAGACTACAAGTTGCAAATTCTTCACCGTTGATCTTTTTAAATCTAATGGTTATAGGGTGATTCCGGAGGTTTAAGTTGGGAAGCCCATCGCTCTGTGCATGTCATTACGGAATGCAACTACAACCATACATCAAATGTTCATCCAACGGTTGAAACTTGAATAGTTAATGATATTAACTTTTAAAATAAACATTAATCACTTGGCAGTTGACACTTAGCAGTACAAAGTGCTTTAAATACTTTGTTTCTCAAAATTGGAACATTAAAGTGAATGACACGTCTTAGGTCTACAAGTTGCAAATTCTTCACCGTTGATCTTTTTAAATCTAACGGTTATAGGGTGATTTCAGAGGTTTAAGTTGGGAAGCCCATAGCTCTATGCATGTCATTACGGAATTTGATGGTCTATTAAATATTTGACCTTTTTTCAATTTTAGACCGTATATTATAGCTATAAAATTTATTAGACTGTATAGTTTGACTTGCTATATTTTTATTAAACTGTAAAAAATTAATATATAGTATTTTAATTTATAATATATATCATTTTATAATTTTTATTATAAAAAGAAAATAGAATATAACTTTTTTGAATATTTTTAATATGAATTTAGAAACTTTTGAATTTTTTATAATAGTTATCATTTTTTATATTAATATATATGATTTATAATATTATTATAAAAATATATATTAATTTAGAATATTTTCAAAATAAAACATAATTATTTTTAATTTTTAGAATATATTTAACAAGATTTATTTTTAATACGATTTTAGAAACTTTTGTTAATTGCTAATTATAACAATAGATTTTTATATTTATCACTAATAATTATCATTGTTTTCTAATTTTTCAAGATAATCCATTTATAAAAGATTTTATATAAAAATTCATAAATTAAACAATTATTTTGATAGGCATTTAAATGACCAAACCGTCATAAAATTTTCATATTGATTGTTTTCTATTGTCATAATCTTAACCATTGATCTTTCTGAATCTAATGGATATAGGGTAATTCCAGAGATTTAAGTTGGGAAGCCCATCGCTCTGTTCATTTCATTACGGAATGTAACTACAACCATACATCAAATGTTCATCCAACGGTTGAACTTGAAACTTTAGTAATTTACTAATTTATGATATTAACTTAAAAAAATTAACATGACACATGTGTTTTAAAGTCAATACCATAGGCATCGGCCTAACAATGCTTTATCGATGGAACCCCCATCACAGCCCCGTCGATGGCCCAAAGGCGAAGATTCATAATATTAACTTTAAAGTTTAAAAATAAACACTAATCACTTGACAGTTGACACTTAGCAGTACAAACTACAAAGTGCTTTAAATGCTTTGTTTCTCAAAATTGGAACATTAAAGTGAATGACACATCTTAGGTCTAGACTCTACAAGTTGGAAATTCTTAATCTTAACCGTTGATCTTTCTAAATCTAATGGTTATAGGGTGATTCCGGAGGTTTAAGTTGGGAAGCCCATCACTCTGTTCATTTCATTACGGAATGTAACTACAACCATACATCAAATGTTCATCCAACGGTTGAACTTGAAACTTGAGTAATTTACTAATTTATGATATTAACTTAAAAAAATTAACATGACACATGTGTTTAAAAGTCAATACCATAGGCATCGGCCTAACAATGTTTTATCGGTGGAACCCCCATCACAGCCTTGCTGATGGCTTGAAGGCAAAGACTCATAACTCATAAGGTGTGCTCCCAGTCCCTGATATACCGAAAGAATCAACAAAAGTAAGCACATCGTTGTAACACATAAACATCGGTGGAACGAATTATTGCATTCCCTCGATGGCCCGATATAACCATAAATTCTCAAGTGCATATTGCATAGAGTATATTACTTAATTTCTCAAAAGAAAAAAAATTGATTTGAATATATTAAATTATTAATAGACAGTGACACTGAAGTTCCGAACTCAGAAAACAACTCTTTACTCTTAAACGTAAGTGAATAACGAAGATTCAAGGAATCAAGATTCAAAAATAGCACAACACAACCATTTATTTTATTGCAACTGAATTTCAATGTCACATTATTACATATCTTTTTACAGACGAGTAGCACTGTAGCTCCTATTTTGTATAAATAACATATGTCAGTGTGTCACTTTAGTACTTTACATAGACAAAATTTAATAATTTATTCCAGGTTGTTGCTCGTTACAATGGATTACAAATTGATTCCAATTTCCAAGCTTTGATGCTGAAAACCTAATACACATCTATCTCTAAAATTAAATGTGGCTTTGAAAATAAATTCATGATTCCAAACTTCTGCTGGTGGATTTTCCAACCATGCTGGGCAAAGGGGGTTCCAATCACTCCTGCGGAAATGAGAGTCATGAAGATACAAAATGTACTTATCCCCTTCGAGAACCAGAGTCATACAAAAGATGAAAAACAAATGTCTCTTTGAAAATAAATGCATGGGGCTTGCTTGGCCAACCATGTTGGGGAAATGGGAGCTGTTAGAATACAGAAGGAGAAACAAATCTACTCCCATGTTTTACCTACAACCTCTATGCATTCGGATAACACTTATCTCCATCAGAGCTCCTCATCCTGGTTCAAAACCCATCTGAAAATTCAGGTTAACCAAATCAACTTCTTTCCAATTCCACCCATTCTGAACTTGAAGGAAATTCATCTTTTACTGATTACTCTGTAACTACATAATTGTAGGTAGGAGAATTTACAGTATCCCCAATACTGCATCATCTTCTTCATGAATCCTTATTAACCCTAGAAAATAAAAACCATTATGACACTATCTACTAATCATCGAATCACTATCCCTATTTATGGGCCACTAGTGCTACTACCAGCGTGTATAATTAAATTTCTAATTTGATTGACGTCTTGCTACGTGCCAACTTGAACTCTACCTCAAGCTGACAAGCTGTCAAAATCATTCATTCAAACGATATAAAATCATTACAAATCTTGTTTCATTAAAGCTATGAGTTGTCTAAGAAATTGCTTTGGATGTTCATATCACATATGGCATTAATTGCCGCCACTGCCACTTCCAACCACACTTTCTTCAAAAAGATTGAGAAGTTAAATGAAATGAAATGTACAACATCAAGATTTGAGGCATTGAAAAGAGTGAATGAGCAATGAATTAATCTGAACACAAAGTCTCAGAGATGAAAAAATAAGCATTTTGAATTTGACCTAACACTGACAGATAAACATTGAACAGTTATCATGAAGAAACACAATTCATTCATAATTAAAAGGAAGCATTGATAAATACAAAGATTTAGAAATATATTATTTTATCTCTCTAATTCCAAAAATGTGGTTTCACAGACCTGTCACCCCACACCCTATACAATCAAAATTCAAAAAGCGTTCAAAAGCTGAAACTACGCCCCCTTATCATTATGTGTCACAAATTCACAATTCACTAAAGGATTCGTGTATGTTGTTAAATTGCTGGAGGTTCTGGGACTCTGTACAGTTCCAATTGCATTTCCATAACAAAATTATGAAATTCAACGCGTTCTTCTTCTTCTTCTAAAACAAAAATTACCCTATTGTACTTGGCATAATTGGTTTTCTCTTTCCACGCCACTGAATGTAGCTGGGAAATGATGTCTAGTTGCTCTTCTTCAGGCCAATTCAAATTTGGTTGCATGAAGGCCACAATTTCATCTTCCCATACCCTAATATCGGCTGGAAGTACCATTTTGAGGAAACTCTGAGTATGGAGTTCAAAATGCTGCCACCTTTCCTCGTATGCAGGCTCACTTAACTTTACCAGCAAGAAGTGACAATTTGCTACTAAATCCATTTCTCCAAACTCCTTAATACCTTATTTAAGATCTATCCTTTCAGAGGATTTAAAAGATTACATTAAATCTATCCAGTCGGTGTTTGAAAAGACATCCCTTAATGGCATCATACAATTCATTAAATGAGTTGTCACTTTGAAAGTTGTGCATCCCGCCGAGGTCATCCAATCGCTGAGAAACAAAACTTTATAACCATTTGTACGGTAATAAAATCTCAACCATTGATTTCTAGAAATCTAACAGTTCTAGTGATATTCTGGAGGTTTCAAATCGCAAGTCTAGTGCTTTAGAGATTTACTTCTGGAATGCAACTACAGTTGTCCATCGAACAACCCATATGATTTTTATTTCGCTACTGGATTTTTTTATTATTTTGAGATTCATTTTAATTCGCCAATGAAAATATACTTTTTGCTTTGAAAAAAGGTTTTAATCACCAATGGAAAAAAAATCTGGTTTGAAAAACGGGTTTATTCGCCAATGAAAAATATTTTATTCGATTTAAAAAATTTGCAATTCACCACGATTTTCCATAGACTTCCAGGGATTATAAAAGATTCGCCAATGGGAATTTTTTTTTTTTCTCAAAAAACGAAAAAAATCGTCAATAAAATTAATATTTTTCATCGAGAAGTATACAAGATTCACCAGGATTTTACACCTGCGCCGAGGGGGGTGGGGTTTCTTAAAGTTATCCCTGGTGATTTGTGAACTAGTAGACCTCAGGAAGTTGCATTATCCTAGAGGTAAACTTGTCCAAAAGTTTGACTATTTTGGCTAGGTGTGTTAAGCCAAGATAGGGTGATGTTGGTTTAGCCCTTTAAGTTTAGCATGAGTGATTTTTCTAGAGTTCTCAAGAAGTTTGATGATGGGATGAGATTTGATTTGATGAAAAGATGGATGGGGATGACACTTTGATCCTAGACTTGAACCTAGACACAACTCTTTCTACAAGACCTCGGTATTGAAGAACATGCTAGACTTCCTATGTGAGGAAAGAAAACCTCTCAAAAAGTTCGAGATTTTGTTGGTAGTAGAACGCATACAAAGTCAGATTATTCCTTGAAGCCTTTTTGTAGAATTTGTATACAAGTCTTTCTCTTACTTCAAGGAGCATCTCAAGGCATTGCTCACGGGCTTTTAGACTTATCTTCTTGAACTTTGGTTATGGGATTTTGATCTTGCGGGAAATCATTGGGAACAACACATATGAAGTTCAATTTGTCTCTTTATCTTGGCTTAATGAATTTATTTTTATCAAAGACACTTGCTTGCTTATGTTTCAAACTATATATCTAATGTCCCACTTTCTTTCTCATCCCACAAGGTCCATTGTGTGGAAATCGAGGAAAATAAGGCAAAAGTTACCTATGTTTAACCTTTTTGAAAACAAATGACGATAGAATTCAAGCACTTAGAAACCTCTAAGGATAGAATCCCTAGGGAAATCAAGAGTGTTTAAATTCGTCAAAGGTATTTGTCTACTCAAAGGGTTTTGAAATTTGAAAGTCTTTGTGAATGTTCGTTTTCAAGTGTTTTCGAGAACCAAGCAATGTGTTCTTTTCTTTCAAGCACTTTTACAATCCTAGGATGATGAGACAATATCTTGTTGGATTCCCACTTGGATAAATCCAGCTGCGCATATCTTATGTGAATGGCTAAATGTTTGACCACACTGGCTCCCCTCCATGACACACACTACTCGGGTCAGCCAAGCATTAGTACCCATGAATCTCCCATGGCATATCTTCCATTTCTACAACAAAACCGCATGTATAACGTGGGGTGGCTTCAAAGGACATGACCTTTTGCACCAACAAGATAGACAAGGTTTTGGCCTTTTTCTAAACAAAGGGTTCTAATGCGGGCATTACGTTCATGGGGGATTATCCAACATCGGCGAGAGTCCATTTTTGTCCATCTCGTCGGAATAATCCTTGTGATTCTTGAACTTTCCTCAAGAATCCACACTTATATACCGGTTGGAAGTCGCTTGGCTTTAGCGTGTTCCCGGTTGGGTTGTTCCTTTGGGTGATTACTTTTTCCCACAAGGCATGCCCTCTAAGATAAACAAAAGTGAGCTAACATATCCCGTCGTTTAGACAACCTTTGTTGAAAAACAAAGGGGAAAACCTCCGCAATATGTCATGCTCACACTCGCATGTTTTGTTCAATTATTAAGTACCCAAATTGAAATGTGGAGGCAATCCTTTATGCAACCTAATGTCACCAAAAAGACTTTTGATTTTCAAGATCGCCGTGAGGCGCGAGAGAAGCGCATACGCCTTTTCAAATGATACTACTTTGCAAAAGGGATTACAAAGCACGAAAAACACATGTTCAATTTTAAACTTCTCAAAGCAATGATGAGTTCTTTTTAAGCACCAAATGAAATGTGAGATTGCCTTGTTCAATTGTTAACCTTTAAACAAAATCTAGTATGTTTGTCTAAGGTTCTTTTTAGCCCCTTGACAACTTTTGAAAAGAAATTTAGTGTCCTAAGATCAATGAACTTATCAAATTCCTTAAAGAGTGTTGAACAACATTTTAGTGTTTAAAAACACTTTGTACAAAATGAGCATGGTGTCATAATAAAGATTTGCTTGTTCTTTTTTAAACCCAAAGTGAATTTAGTGTTCCTAAGACCAAAGATTTTTAACAAATTTCTTAAAGAGTGTTAAAGAACACTTTAGTGTTTAGAAACACTTTGGGTTTGGTGAACATGATGTCATGATGAACTTCTTCCTTTGCTCCAACCTGCAAAAAATGACAGAAAATTCGAGAGCAAAAAGACAGAAAACAATGTCAAAGATTAAAAAATCCTAAATTTAATAAGTACATGTCAATTTTAAATCTCATTGTTTTTCCACGGTGTAGTTTGGGGTGAAAGCGGTGCTATATAGCACCACGTGGTTGACTTTGGGCGGTGCTCTGCAGAAACAAAGAGTGCAAAAGCGACGCGACAGAGGTAAGCGACGTAGTTTGGAAGCGGCCTGGTTTGAAAATTTAAATTTTTTAGGCCGGAAGGATGGAGCGGCGGAGTTTGGAGAAATCGCGGTACGATACAGTGCCACGGTGCTGAAAGCGGCGCAGTTTAGAACCGCGTGGTGGAGTTAGGAGATTTAAAAAAAAAACAGGCAGGGAGAATTCGCGGCAAGATTTAGAAGTTAAGCGTGGGTCAGTATGGCGCCGCTTCTTTGAAAGCGGCGAAGTATTGCGCCATGGTGCCAAAAGCGGTGCAATATAGCGCCGCACAGCTATGTTTCTTGTGTCTGCAAAAAAAATGTCAATTTTTTTAAAAAAACGTGATTGAATTTTTGATTTAGCCCTCCTTCTAGCGCCAAAATGTGAACCCCTAAACCTGCAAATGCACAAGAGAAACAAAACACATTAGTTTGTTAGATCAAATGCATGTAATCAAGTATGAGAGATTCCCCATAAAATTAATTTATTCAAACTAAATTAGGAAATGAAGAACACAATAAACTTTAAATAAAAAAGATTCAATCCTAATTAAGTTAATAGCATGATGATCTTGTGGAGGAATTGGTGCCAATGAAGTGTTGCAATTGGCCCTTTCCCAATTCCTAAGTAGCAATGGTGTGTGATTGAGGAATGGTCAAATCTCAAAAGAGATTCGAGCATAACCTTGTTGCAAATCTTGAAAGATGATTAATGGTTGATTGAAATGGGCAAAATTGGCTCTCAATGTGAAGAGAGTAACTTTGCATATGCTTGTGGATGAGAAATGAGGAGAGGAGTCTCCAATTTATAAACTTCAATTTGGAAGAGGTAAGTAAGATTGAGCAATGTGGGACAAAAGATAATCCAATGGTATTGTGCCACTTGTCCACATGTGATTGGATGAGGAATGAGCACATTTTGGCCAATGTGCATGATAAATGCATAAATTTGAATTTTGAAATATTGAAATGACAAGGTGGATGAGAAGTCAAATGGAGTTATGACCACTTGGCTCAATGCAAAGGACATGTAAGAGGTCTTAAATGCCTTATTGGAAGGACCAAGTCCACTTGGCCTTTTTGAATTCAAATGAGGGAATATTTCCTTTTGATGTTTTGTGAGGGAAAATAGATGAATTAATAAATCAAAGTATTTGATTTATTGTGCAAGTTGCATTCTCTAGAGAATTTTAATGAAAGTGATTAACTTAATCATGGTTTTGATTAACTTAATGAAGAATTAGGAGATGTGACAATTTAGACTTAAATTTATGAATTGATTTAAATCAAATTGAGAAGAAGGGTTTAATTAAATAAATGATTTTGATTTAATTAAACTAAAGGGGATAATGTTATATTAAATTAAATAATGTTTAATTTATTCAATTTAATAAGAAGACTTTAGGGATTTAATTAAATAAAATGATTTATTTAATTAAACAAATATGTAAGGTTAATTAAATTAAATTGATTAATTTAATCAGAGGAGGTGATAGACTTAATCAGATAAATAGTGATTCATTAGATTAAGGGATAAAATTATGATGAAATGTTGAGAATGTGATTTAAGAGGAAATGTTGTCAGTAATCGGGATTAGGTGTGCCAAAATGAACTTGTACATTTTCCATGTTTACAGTTATAAATCAATATATCATCAAAGAACACTAATACAAACTTCCTCAAGAATTTATTAAAAATGGAATTCATCAAACCTTGGAATGTAGATGGTGCATTGGTAAGACCGAATGACATCACCAAAATTCATAATGACCCTCATGAGTCTGAAATGTTGTCTTACAAAGATCTTCTTCCTTAATTCAAATTTGGTGATAACCAGATCTAAGATCTAAATTTGTAAAATACATATCTCCATTCAATTCATCTAGAAAATCATCAATGAATGGAATAAGAAACACATCTTTAATGGTGTACATGTTGAGTACTATGTAGTCCAGACACGTGCGCCAAGTTTCATCCTTCTTACATACCATCACCATAGGTGAGGAGTAAGCACTTTGGTTGTGCTTGATAATTCCTGCCTCTAACATCTCTTGAACAATTTTTTTTATCTCTCCCTTTTGTATATGTGGGTACCTATAAGGCCTGATGTTGGGTGGCTAGCTCCTTGGAACTAGTTGTATGGCATGATTATGATCCCTCTTAGGAGGAAGTCTTTTAAGCATATCTCCAAAAACCATTGAGTGATGATCAATTATTTTTTGTAAATCTAGATGAGTAGGAGCATTAGATTGAGAGACTTCTAATGAACATAACTGGGCCACAAATCCACCAACTCCTTTCTTAAGAAACTTTTGCATTTGATGAGATCTTACCATTTATGGGGAATTTTCCTTCAATTCCCTTAGCTCTACTGCCTTCCTTCTGATTGAAATCACATGTATAGTTCTTGGAACTTCATCTCAATTGTTCCCAATGTAGTAAGCCATTATACTCCAAAAACAATATCTATTGCACCCATGGAGATAGCATACATTGGGCTATCAAGGTGAGAATCTCCCATTGATAACTTAATGCTATGGCATTTTCCAGAGCAACTAACAGTACCACCATCTGCAATCAAGACCTAAAACTCTGGAGCTGGATATATAAAACAATTTAAACGAGTAGCCAACTTTTTCTTGATGAAATTATGAGTACTACTTGAGTTAATCAACACTGTTACTTTTTGCTTCTTTAAGTAACCAACTACCTTGAGAGTTTGAGGAGAAAGTGCATGACAAGAAATGATTGGTTGGGAATTATGTGATTCCTCATTTGAATCCCTTTCACCTTCTAATATTAGTTCCTCCCCATCTTCCACACTCAGACCTTCAATATAGAACAATTTATTGTCACTACATTTATGTCCTCAACTATATTTTCCATCACAATTGAAACATAACCCTTTTGCTCTCTTCTCCTCAATTTGTTGTGGGGTCAACCTGGTAGGTTGAGGAAGTGAAGGTATTGAATATCCTTTGTCTCTTATCACATTAGCCCCTTGCTTTCTAGGAATCAAATACTTTTCCTCTACCCTTTGTGCTAAGACAAAAGACTCAGAGATAGAGATAGGACTAAACATGCATACCTCATGTTGAATGTAATCCTTAAGACCACCCAAGAATAAATCATTCAATTTCTCCTTTGTAATTGTATTCAGTCTTAAGGAAATATTTTGGAATCATTGAATATAATCCTTAAATGATCTTGTTTGTTGAAGTTTAGCTAGCTGGTTGAAGAAATTGTTTATCACATTGTTGCTATATTGTTCTTGGAGTTCCTCCATAAAAACCGACCATGAGATAATGAGACCCTTTTTATTTCGTTGAGTACAAAGTCAACGATACCAAATGAATTGTTCTGGTTCTAGATATAGGGAAGCCACCATGACCTTTTGTCCATTTGGGACTTGATGGACTTAAAAAAAAATCTCCATTTGGTTTATCCATGTTAGAGGATCCTTGCCATCAAACTTGCGCATATCCACCTTTGGTATCAAATTCCTAAATCCCATAGGAGTATTAACATTTGGATCAAGAGTAGCTGACCCGAAAGTTTCACCTTGATTGCTTGAGACCTCCTATCTTGGTTCATTCATATAAGTGCTTAACATGCTTCGTATGTTTGATATATCTCCTCTTAGGCCACACATCTCCATCTTCACTGAGGAAATTCCTTCCTTGACCTTAATTATTTCCTCATTGGGATTAATATCCTCTATTGTTACCTCATCCTTATCAAGATATTTTCTCAGTGTGACAACATTCTTTTTGCCCCTTGTTGCAGGCCCTGTCATGATGGAAACCAATAATTTTGAAATAAATCACACAAATGAAATTTAAATTCTCTGAATTTTTTACTGCAACTTACTAGGGCCAAGATACCACTTACCCAAAAAAAACTCCAAGAAATAGCACTAGTAGATTTGCAACCTTGAGAGTAAATTTGTTGGAAACCCTAATTTTTCAATAACTCGCTTATATATGCTTAAATTTTTCCAAAATTTAGACTATAGGCTCCTCTCTTATGTTTTCAAAAACCCAATAAAAATCAAGCTCCAATTCAGCAGGATGTGAGAGCTATGCACCTTCTAAATAAATTGTGTAGAAACCCTAATTCTGCAATAATTCACTCAATTCTGCTCCAATTTTTCTAAAATCTGGAATGTAGCTTCTTCAATATGGTCTTCAAAAACCCTTTAAAAATAAGAAAAAAATTGCCAAAATTTGAAAGATATGCGCCTTCCTAAATGACCTCCAATATTAAGAAGATGCCTTGCCTCTATGGTGTCAAGATCATGCTTTGATACCACTTGTAATGAAATAATTTGCACAATAGAAGAATATGATATGAAATATGCTGAAAATACTTAATAATAACTGAGAATAACAAGCCACTTCGAGGGGGCAACCTCCCAATATCTCCAATGAGAACACAATTCACAATATGATGATGAAATAAGACTCACTACCTCCTATATATACCTATTTATGCCTAGGATATCACCCAGATTGACTTAGATAGCCCTATATAAGCCTTAGGACAACCTAAATAACTAAATATCAATATAATAATGATAGTATGACTTAATTAAGAGTTAAGATAGCCACAAGCTGACTATTCATAACCCGATGTACACCAATATAAAGGGCGTAGCACTTTGTATGTTGGGTTACACATCCAAAGTTTTCATGTGATTCCATAATATATGCTTGATTGGTGTGTTCTTCTGACTTTTATATGTGGATGAATTCTTATATGACATGTTGATATCCCATGTGTATGCATTGATGGTGTTGGTAGGATCCTCATGTGTACTTACTTGGTATTATGTATTTTGATGCGACTGGCATGCGTATGTATTGATTGATTGATGATAATGTATCCCTCATGTATTCTTTGCTTGTAAACTCTATGTATGAGTTATGATTTGGATGTGTTGTCCAACCACTTATTTGACACGAGGGTTGTTGGACTACCAAATTGTTCTCTTAGTTCAGAGTGGTGGACCTAAGTGTTCCACATGATTTGGTGGTGTTAACAACCATTGGGGTTCATAGATTGTTTGGAGTAGCTAAGAGAGCATATGAGGGTTTCATGATTGTGGATGTGGTGAATTATCATTTTGCAATGTTATTGAAAATGCATAATTCAAGCATTTAAGTCCTTGTATGCAAAATTGTAAATATGATTAATGATACTTGGTATTTGGATTGTAATTGACCTACATATGGGGTGAATTATATCATTTATTTTAGGAGTACTTGACCTTGGAGTTGGATGTATATAGTATGTGTAATGAAATTATCATTTTTAGCTGTGGTAGAAACATGATTAGAAAACATTATTTATTTTACTTGTGGACCTAATCAAGTATTTAACACAACCGTGATTATTTACTTGTTTAAGAATGTATGTTGCAATTGGAGTTTGAAACTTTCATTGTTTTGAGTAAATGTTCATTTACATGCCTTGTCTTTTCCTTAACATGTGCAAAGAATTTGGAGACTGAGTTTATTTAGTCATTAGAGTCCTTGGCATTTTCTCTTGGCCAATTGTGAAGAGCCTATATGTGTACAAATGCTTGACCCAATTTGTTTTTGTATATCATATAAAACAAGAAAATTATGTCCTTTTGATTGCTATTCTAATATGACAATTTTTGACGTGTATTTTTGCTCAATTACATTTACCTACTCCAAAGTCTTGAAGTTCTATAGGGATTTGTTGCTAACTTAGTAGAACTCATAGGGAAGGTTATAATTTTTCTCTATAGTCCTAAAGTTTCTTAAATGGTTATTGTGAACTTGCAAAACTTAGAGGCAGTGTTATAATTTGCCAAGTTTTAAACCTATTGTAGAGCCCAAAAGTTCCACAATAGTTGGTGTGGACTTCCATAACTCAAAAGCAAGGTTGCAAAACTACTCCAAAGTCCAAAAGTTTCACAAATTGTTGTTGCAAACTTGCAATTTGTAGTTATGCAAACATGCTCCAAAGTTCCATTAGCAAGGATCACAAACTTGCAATGATTGGAGGGAGACAAGCATTTTGCACATTACAAAGTTGTTCATGATCTCCAATGTCTCGTAAGTTGTAGACTTGTGGGGATTGGAGGCGGGCTTACAATTTGTAGGTTGCAAAACTACAAGAGGACTCTAAAGTTTCACGTAACCTACAATTTTAGTTGGAAGCTTTACATTTAACTGGCTGTGTTTTGAACTTGTCATAAAGTAAGTTTGCAATGTGACATATTGATGTCATATTTTTAACGCAAATTTTTTGTTCTACTTTTTGTTCGTTAATGTCTTGGGCAAAAGCCTAGAACATTGCATGAATAAATAATAAAATTTATATTAAAGAAAAACTTATTAAGATGATTATTTATATATAAAATTTTGTACTTGTATGACTTCATTTTACCCTCAAGTATGATCCGAATTAGTAAATATAGCTTAATTAAAGTCATCCATGTGGATTAGAGGGATAAGTTTGCCACATAATGGACTTCAATCTAAACCCCTTTGAAGCCCTTGTCACATGTAATAAGATTTCTTGCTGGAACACTAAGTGGTGGTTGTTTATGAGACTTTGTAAATAATAACAAAAATTTGATCTAAGTAGGGGTTAGATTGAAACCCACATAATTTATTCTAAAATTATAATTTTCTTTTTGACCCACTAGTAAAACACACCATTGAAAGCGAAATCTCTTTAAGCTTGATAGGACACTCCAACATCACTAAAAGCTGACATAATTTCCAAAATAAACTCTTAAATTATTTATGTTGATTTGTTTTATTTTCAAACGATTTATTTTTTAGTTTTCTAGCTCATACCCCTTTTAAACACTTCATTTACTAGAACAAATAAATAAACTAGTAAAAATAATTTCTTGATTCTTCCATTAAATTATTTAATCACTTGCATGCTGCACTAATTCACCTAATTTCAATGTGCACCAGGCCATTAAAAAAATGTTATAACTAAGTTCTTCAACATTAGTAATGAGTACTCACAAGAAGTGAATAGTGATTACTGAAGCATGGAAGTATTAAAAGATGCAATCTTGTTCTATTTAAACGCCTTTATGTCCAGTCAAGGAATGAAAAGTATATGACCATTCTTCCTCTTGAAACTCTATCAAGCTTGATTGAAAATGGTGATCTCAGGAGTCACAGTCAAGCTTTTTCATGCTACAGAGTTGAATGCTCACACATCAAGCTCAACAAGCTGTCAATCACCATTCTCCACCTAATATTCGCTGAGTTTTCCTCCTATTAATAATATCTCCATGACGCTCCATTTTAACCTTTGTTCCCTTGCATCTTGCTTTCATTGCGTCGGCAGGAAAATGAAATCACAGACAATACCCCCTACACAGACTCAAACTTGTACTTATCGCAACTTCTACATCACACATATATGAAAGTCAAATATTTAATATGCCAACTCTCTCAGTATCCTTGTTTTATCTACTTTTTGGCTGGAAGAGAGGAGGAAGTGGGGGAGGAAGAGGAATTGAATGAATTGGAGGGCGAGAATACAGGGAACTGAGCCTGACGTGGAGGAAGAGAGGAGGAAGTGGGGGAGGAAGACGAATTGAATGAATTAGAGGGTGAGAATACAGGGAACTGAGCCTGACGTGGGCTGGTAAAATAGGGGTAATCGGTATATCCTTTCACCTGATCAGAACTGTAAAAAGTAGAGCGGTCATATTTAGTGAGCTTAACTTGCAGCGCAAAGCGGCGAGGAAGGTCGGGATTGGATATAAAGAGGCGCCCAAACGAGATCATGTCGGCTTTTCCGTTGGCCACGGCGGCAATGGCAGTGTCCTTGTTGAATCCCCCGCTGCTCATGAACGCGCCTCGGAAGGTCTCTCTCAGCAGGCTGCAGAGGCGTCTCTTCTTCATCTTCTCGCTCTCGTCCTCGGCGTCTTCTTCTTCTTTGAGGCCTTCGCGGGTGAATCGCGGCTCGGTGATGTGGAGATAGGCAAGGGGCTCCTTGAGTTCATTGAGGCGTTGGACGAGGAAGAGGCCCAGGGCGACCGGATCAGAGTCCATGGCGCCCATGTGGTCGATGATGGGGGAGAGCCGGATGGCCGTGCGCCCGCCTCCGATTTCCTCACTCACGGCTTCCAGCACTTCAAGGGCGAAACGGCACCGATTTTCTATTGAACCGCCGTATTCATCCGTCCGGTCGTTGATGCCATTTTTCAGGAATTGATCCACCAGGTACCCATGCGCGCCGTGTATTTCCACACCGTCGAAACCTGCAGTACAACGAAATTCTTCTCAAATACTGCTTTTTCAAAAACAAGTTATCTGAAACTACTGAACCCAAAAAAACAGTCTCCTCCGTTTTGCAGATTGGCTAGGGCTCTCAAAGATGGACCAGTCTAACTTTTAGAGCAGACATTATGCATTCAATTGATTCTTCTTATAATTATGGAGCAGGGAATATTTAGGAACAGTACTTAATCTTGTCCTGCCATGCCCTCTTGAGATTTTTAAGATAATATTTGTGCTGAATGGCATTTACATGGAATTAAAAACTTTTCGAATTTTTCTTCGAATATGATTGGGCACTTTCCTTTTCATGGTTCACACTATTTAAAAAGCATTGAATGTTTTGCAGGGCAGGACGAAAAAGCGAGAATGTGTCTAGAGGAAAAGAAGCTTTTGAATTCTCTCGTCAACACCTACTCCCTCCATAGACCACTAGGTTAAATATTCTCTCAGCAACACCAACAGTGGGGATTGTCTCCTCCCTCCATAAACCATTAGGTGGGCATCAGCATAGATTTCGATTAAAAAAATCAGAATCAAATCCAGAAACAATGCATCATGTGGAAATTATGTCTACAATTAGGTGAGAGATTAAAATGGTAAAAAAAACCGTTCAAAACAGAGTACTTCCTGTCTGAGTACTCCAATGGTTTTCGACCAACCACATGCTTCATTTATGGTGATATTCGAAAACTAAGGTTAACCAACATTATCATTTGTGAACGCAGGAAAATGTCAACCAAAATTTTATTCATATACTCCTCTATTCAAGCTTATTTGGCTTATGGGAAGCAAAAAACTTATAAATCTGACACTGATTAACAGTCAACTACCCAGGAAGATACAAATTGTAATTTTTTCTGATATTCTTCAGCCAAACTGGAAGATAATTATTGTATATATTACCGGTGATGAGCAGTCAATGGGGAAGATTTCCTTGATGAACAGGACAGTTGGCCGGCAGCCAAAAGAAATCAGTATCATATATTCGTCCTAATGGCATCATCATATAATTATGCAAAATCTTAGCTTCATCTTTATCTGAATGTGAGGAAATGAGAAAGGTGCCACAAAAAGAGAAAACAGTTACTATCCTATGATAATTAAGAGTTAAAATTTTCAAATCCATAATCTCTTCATAGGCTACCATAAGGAAAAGTACCATATCAACGCCGTATCTGCTCAAAACAAGGCAGATGGGCATACCAAGGATTCTGACCGATAAATGTAGAATTGCCACCGAATGCAAAATCGTCCATACGATCTGATCTAATAACCAAAAGAAAAAATGGGAATTGAAGAGATAGAATTTGTTTGGAATTCAATACCATATGCCATATTGTATAGATGAAAGTTGAAAGCAACAGTAAAGTTGTGATTAGAGTTTGAAATAGGTGATTTCAGTAATAGATTTGGCTGACAAACTACTATGCATTTAGGACTTGGATCTAAAAAGAAATCAATAGAGAAGCTATGGCAGGTGTTTGACCTCACACAATTTGAACTCCCTTCTGTTATCCAACCTGATAGGATATTTCGGGAAGAAAAAAAACCTTAAAGGTCTGTAGGGAGACCATAAACATAGCATTACGCCAATGATCACCTAGCAGACTTATACAAGACAATGATACTGAGTTTTTTTAACTTTTAATTGAAATAGAAAACAAAAATTGATGAATAAACACAAAAATGGTGTTTACCTACTATTCATTCAAACAACAAAAATGGTGTTTACCCACTATTCAAGCAATGTGGAGTAACCGAAAAGTTTGCACAGGCTTCTGAAATCTTGAATATAACCCATATGACCTTGAAGTAAAAATCTAGAGTATTTGCTTAGTTTGTCAGGATCTTTCTTCCATCAAATTGATCCGCTCCATTGTGAAAGCCCTGACGCTTTTACTGCCTTATGCTTAAATCCCTAGTAATAATGCTACATAGAATCCCAGCTAAGCAGCTTGGGCCTTGCAACAACGGCATAAAAGCTGCAAAAAAACTGTGCAAATTTTAATGCAACCGACCCACTCCTGAACATCCTATTAGGTTTGCTTGAATTGTATACCTGCTAGCATGGCATTTCTGGCTGCTAGTCTAAATTGATTGACAATTCCAGGAATTTCTGCAGTCTCCAGAGCTCTTGGCTTTGAGTAGTCTCCCCGCGTGCCATCCGGCATCAAAATGGACCATCCATCTGTTATTGCTTTGTCTGTTGACGATATTGGGGCTTTACCCTCCGGCTGGTAAACTGTAAAATACAAAGACACTTTTGTAAAAGACAAATAAATCCAGTCATATTTTGCAGCTAATACACCATTTTATTCTGTCAAGAAGGATAAAACACAGTGCCCTCAACAAAGAAACTGAAGCACTGAGTAGAAACTAGAAAGAGAGGAGAAAAAGGCCTTCTCTGCCAAGTTGCAGGAAATAAACAAGGCCATTTTTACCGCCCTCCTCCTTTCACACCTGTATGTGATGCTCTGCCCACGTGCCATAGCTGACAAAAGATTATCCCACCCTTTTCATGAACGGCATCGACCACTTTCTTCCAGCCTTCCACCTGCTCAGCTGAAAATATGCCAGGAGAGTTGGGAAACCTGCTCACAAATTAACATACTTATAAATTATTTCCCATAAACCAGTCAAGTCTTGAACCTAAGACCTCCTGTTAACATACTGATACGGTTTACTGCTGAGCTACCAGGCAAAAATTTCTCTTCCCACTGACTGACACTAAATTTGTAGAAAGTAAAAATAGTGAATTACCCAATGCCATCTTTGGCTACGGCTGCAGCTTCAGAGATGAGAAATCCACCGCTAGTTGTTCTCTGAGAATAAAACTTAACGTGGGCTAGCTGGGGAACATGATCCAGCGCTCTGCATCTCGTCACAGGCGCTAAAACCACCCTATATTTTTCACACATAAAACATAAGCCTCATAAAATCCAGTATAATTGAAAAACGGTGACCTCAGAAAGTGGGTACCTGTGAGAAAGCTCGAAATTGGCAAATTTCAAAGGCGACAGAATATGGGGCTTTGAATCCTGTTGCTCTGCACTAACTATCTCGTCAGAACTCGATTCCGCGCTGGGTTTCTCTGCCATTGAAAGCTTTTGAGAAAAGTCTTCTGTAGCCATCTGGATATCGGATGAACAAGTTGGAGATAATTTTGATGGACAAACTGGGGGGCTCAAATCTATTATATACAGCGACAGGATAAAGTTAATAAGCATCTGGATCAAACCAATCTACAATCTACTTATGATTAATGACTCATCGATTTTACGATTTTAACTGAAACACCAATCAGAATTTGGAGGGCATCGTGGCCGTCACTTAGAAACATGATAATCTCTTGTTTTTAGTGGCCGACATGTTAACAAGTATTAAATTTAATAAAAACAAAAGAAGGTGAAGTTAAAACTGTCCATTGATATTTTGACAATAATTCCTTGTGAGATGTACAGTTGTATTGTTGTTTATCCTGTATTGATTATGCACATCGACTAACAACGTTAATGGCCATTTTTTTATGGTATTTTGCACATCGACTAACATCGTTAATGGCCATTTTTTTATGGTATTTTGCACATCGACTAACAACGTTAATGGCCATTTTTTTATGGTATTTTGGTCTCTGGTATATCTAGGGGGAGGCAACAGTTTGGGAGTCGGGATCTGGCTGGTCCTCGGCCATCATTGATAAACTCCATTGAGATCACCGTTAGACTAGCAGCCCATATTCCTATGTTATTGGATTCGGACTGATCTCCCTTTGTTTAAATGAATTGCATGCTTTGAGGAAATAAATGGATAGGTTATTATTACAGGTTAATAGGCATGTGGATATTTGTATGGAAATAAATTGCATTTTATAATAAATGTTGAGTAGTGATTAATCTTTCTAATTATAAAAGATTTGTAAGTAGGTAGAAACCATAATAATTGTTGTTAATAAGTTAATAATTGTACTTAATAAGTTAATGAATGTTGTATTATATTATAAATGTGATTTCTTTCTTTTTATGAGCTTTAATACCATCTAAAAAATGGAAAACTTACTACATAAAATCACCAAAGGTAATTGTAAAATTATGAGCTCTAATACCACTCAAAAGTGGCTTAAATCTCCTACTCAAATTTTAATAGTCAAATCTCAAGATGAGTCCATGGGCTAAAACAATATATTCCCATCACCTATAATAAGTTGTCATACTCACTAACTTGGTTGTTCCATTTTGACTTTGTTATCTTCATTCAAAGATGTTGTATGTCATGTCATAACATGTGTCATAAGTTGATCAACAAGCGTAACTCCCTCATTAACTGTCTTACGTGTTATGAATGCTCTTACATTCATGATGTGGGAGGCCTAAATTTCAAAGACCATAACTTCATATTTGAAAAACCAATTGAACCTATTTTTTAAATTAAAGTTTGAGAGAGCTCCATGTCATCATACTCTACTTGCTTTGGTTAAGATTTGTTTCAATGTTTTTGTGATGCCAAAATCAACCTCTATATCCAAAAATGTAGATTTTTGTGTTCTAAGCCCCAAAATTGCACTTCTATGTTCCTAACATTAAGATGCGAGATTGATACATCTTTATTAACATTTTCCCACTTGTCAAACACCATGCAAGAGAAAAAGGAATATCAACACTGTCAACTATCTGCTAGAATCCAAGAGGTCCACAAACTTACTACACCACTTAAACTTCTCTATATTGACTAGATTTGTCAAAGGGCCTGCAATTCTCCAAAGTTTCAACCTTCTTTAGCATCACCCTCCTATCCCACGATAAAAAAATACTATATGTCAATGTGTTTTGTTTGTGCATGAAAGGTTAGATTCTTTGCCAAGCTGATGGCACTTTGACAATCACAACAAACTCTAACTATTATATGATGTAACTCACATTTCAACATAAAATCAAAAGCTAGATAGATTCCTTACAAGAATTTTCACTATACACTACCTCTATTGTGGATAGTGTGGCCCTAGCTTGTCACTTTCTCATCCAACTGACTACACCACTAAATAAGTTAAATGCATAACCATGAATATACCTTTTTCTATCAATATCTCTTGCCCAATATGAATCTGCATAACCCTAAATATCTAATGAGGGTTTATATCTTCTAAGGTCTTTCATTTCTAATAACATATGAAGTTATTTAAATTACCCCACAAATATCCTTGGACCCTCTTCAAATTTCTACCCATGATCCCATTTAGAATTAGCCACAAAATAGCTAAAGACTCCCAAGTTAATTAGGCAATGTTTGGTTTGATGTAAGCCATAACATATATATAAGGCTCCAAAATACATTAGAACATAACACATCTCTCAGGTCCTCTATCTCTACAAATGTCAAAGGGCATTGCTCAACTAAGAGATTTGTTCCCATAAAAATAGAAACACCCATTGGTTTTTTCAGTAATGCTAAAGCACTACAAAATAAAGTCAATAGACTTTCTCTAACTCAACCAAAGTGTTTTGTTAGCTCTATCCCATCTAATCTTCATCCCTAATATAAAATTAATAGCTCCTAATTCTTTCATTTTAAATTGTGATGAAAGTTGAGGTTTCGGATCCTTAATGATACTCTTGTTATTACCAAATAACATGCCATCAACATACAAAGTGATCATGCGAACACTAAATTACCAATGAAACTAATATAAAAATAAGTTTGGAATCATAATTTAATTTTCACCTCCAATTAAGAGTGGTGAAAATTCAAAATAACAAATAAGAAACTATGATCAAATTTCATTGTTGCAGGTGGATTTGCTAAATGGGTAGAATCTAGTTGCTTGAAATATGTGTATCATGTACCTATTGAAGATAATTGATTCATTTTCATAGGATGATGCGTCAATTAATAGGATTTTGGTAGGAAGGATGGATATACATGATTTGAGGATGAGATCTACTATTGGATATTCAATGAGAGCACTTTGCTAGGATCAAGGAGAGCACTTTGCTAGGATCAAGGAGAAAATAGAGGGTTTGGATTCCATTTGTTTAAAATGAATAGCTACGATTGCATTTCATAAATATAATAATTTATTGCAACTCGAAATGAAAGGGAAAATGAATTAGTTGGTCATTTTATTTTTCATTTATGTTGTAGAATTCTATTATTGCTAGCTTTGGTGTTTGAGATCTCTCTTTTTATTATCAACACTCTCATTTTCATTATAATTTACTTTACTTTCATTTTTCACTAATTTTTCAACTCCTATATGAACATAGGATAGGGGCACACACACTTTTTTCATCATTTTCTTCATTTGGTTACCCATTAAGGTTGATAAATCAAAGAAAGGGCTTGACCATTCATGGAAAGCTCCTTTGTAACCCAATTGTTTTGTCCATTTTTAGGTTAGAGGTCTATGTTGGGAGCATTTCATTCAAATGGGGTTTTTTGTTTCATTCTCCTTCTCCTTTTCATTTTTATTTCAATTAAATATTATAGTAAATTGGTTTATGCTCATCATACCTTGAATTTATATTAGTTTTTCATCTCTTGTCTTGTTTGTAGTTAGAAATGGATTATAGAATTAAAGTGAGTTTTCTCGTGAAACGGTTCACAAAAATTGTATGGATGATAGCATGTTGCAATTATGTCCACACATTGTATAGGAATATCAACAAGAAAACTTCAACATCTAGCTATAGGGCTCATTTTTTATTACCATTTTTTGTTCTAGTGATATTTTTAAAAAAATTCGTCTTAGTTAGTAGAAAATAGTAATTTTTCAATTTTAACTCTTTTCTTTCTAGCTTTGTTAATTTTATTTTCTTAAATTCAAACACATTCCTAGGTTAATCAAAATACTTACTCTTGAAATAGAAGCAAAACTTATTTGAAACAATTGATTTTCAAACATGGGTTAACCCTAGGAGTAACATTGGAAGAATAATTCAAAGAGTCTACACACTTTCAAAGTTAGGTTGTATTTTTCCTCTATTATGTTTTGGTGAACCTAATGTTATTTTTATTTTCTTTCATTGTTCACCTATTACATTTTGGTAAGCCCATTGCTTGCATATTTTTTTTTTTTTTTTTTTAATATATATATAATGAAAATACAAAAACAACTCATATTCTTGATTTTGTGTCATGAGGCCTTCCATTTTATGAGTTTCACCACCCAATGAATTTATTCACATAAATTTATTTGAAGATCTTAATAAATTCCAACATTTCTCATTCAAGACACACAATTTCCATTTGAACCACTCTAGATTTTTTTAACTTTTATTTTTACCTAAACAACTCTATTTTTTCTTAGTTACCTACATCTCCTCCAATAAATTTCTATGATATGGAGGGATGATTTGACCATGAATCCACAATTAATCTTGATATATGTAACTTGGATAGGCATCTTGCTAAATTTCATTAAACATGCAATTGTGATGAGGCTATATGAGACACTTATGGAAATATTATAGAGAACATAACTAAAGTGTATAGTGATCCAAAATCCATGGATTTTTGTGTGGGATAGCCCAAATCATGAAAAATAATGTTTCCACATTAGAGGTTACATATTAGGAAATTCATGATTCACACAATAACATTACACATAACTAAATTATCATGTCTATGCACATTCCAATATTACACATGGCCACTGGTACCCATGTTGCTACCTCCATGGCACTGAATTCTAATTCAATTCACTCATACACAAATTCCTCAAACATAGCCTTTGTTATTAAACTACATTGGCAAGCACCTCACATATATAAGTCTTTTCATATCACATTCTCTCTTCAAAACCTATTTCCACTTCTTTCACAACTACAATTGCCTCTTTACACACAATTGATCCAATAATTAATCAATTAATATAGTGAAATGTAGGGAAAGGGAAACCTTATATCTTTCACCTTAAGGTTTGAACACCTTTCCCTAATTTCATTGGAATTGTGGGGATGAAATGTGGATGTGATAGAATGGATGGGGGTTTGATGGACTTGGAAAAGGTATATGATTGACTTATAGTCCGATAGGTGAGTCAACCTACCCTTAACCAAATTTGGAAGTGTCCTAAGGATGAAATGTAATGATCCAATTGACCCAATCTTGTGAATTACTATTCTGATGTAAATACAAAATATCTGAGAAATCACATAGAAAAATAGACTACAAAAATGGGTTGAGCGGGACACTATCCACCTGTGATTCAAATCTAGAGTTGAAAAGGTAAGATATAGGCACCCCCGACACCACTATCTTTGTAGGGAAAATTCAGATCTATTTTCACAGTCCTCTGGTGTCAGATTTGGGCTTTCATTTTCTGCTTGTTGCACCGTCAGATTATAGTCGAATAATTCTATAAGTAAGTCTGTGTGAGTTTTCAAGGTGTAGGATTTTAATTGCAACAAGTAATTGAACTTCAAACAAACTTCAATTCTCTTCAAACCTAAAACCTACACATTCAACGAGAGAAGAAAGGTTGTGCCATTTGGGGGCTTGCCTTGGTTAAACCCCGTGTTAGTGTTTCCACTTCCACATTGGCAATGCCAATGATAAATGGATAAATGATAGGAAGGAATGATGAATCCATAAAGTGCTACAACTCACCACCCTTTAATGGCCTCCTTGAATAACTGAAGTCATACACATCTCCTCAAGGCTTGGATCTTGCTTCCTTGATTTGCTTGAAGCGCTCAAGAATTTCTTGGAGAACTACAAGGATTAGTCTTCACAAACAATATGAAAACATAAACATGAACACACTCGCATACATTTTGACATGATGTTTGGATCTTGAATTGTTGCAATAAATACTCTAATGGTTTCTCTTAACTTGCTTGATAATGCTCTTTGATAATGATTCTTGCTCTTGATTCTTAATAATGCTACATCATTTCTTTTTAATGTTCAAATGGTGCAATAACTAAGTATGTATATGTTATTATTCTAATTTCCTACAAATTAAATCCCAACAACCAACTTTAGATATTTTAATTTCAAATAATACAATTCTGACACTGACATATTTGAATTTAGAGCCAAAATGGGGACATAGGTACCCTAGGCACCAGTGTCCCAGGCCTATTTTTTGAAGTTTAAGGAGTTAGGGACAAAGTATTGAATGAGAGCATTTGTTTTATGCTTGAAAATTGTCATAAAATATTTAAAATAAGTTATGGAATGCATAATTTAGGAAATTAAGTGCTTAATTAAGTCCAATAACTTAAGGGGGAGCAAAACATAGTGTGAAATTGTAAGTGTGACAATTTATGATGCTACATATAAAACATGGTAAACCTTCAAAAATAAATTGCTACTCTTTTCACCACTTTACAATATCTTATATCCACATATTGTCATCATAGTCTACTCTCTAGACATTATTTCTTTGCCCATTCCTATTGGGTTTTAGGTTTCGTTAGTCTCATGTTCTGCTATCACTGCTCTATGTAGTGATTTCCTCTTTCAAGATAAGTTTCTAGTAAATTTATTCCCTCATTCCCTCAAGGATTCTACATTGGAAGTTAGTTTTTTCTCTCTTCCCAATTACTCCATTTCTTCTTTTGATAATTTTATTAATTGATTTCTCCAACACTTTTTGGAAAACATTGGCGTCAAGGACACCTTTATTTATTTGGTTCACTGTAAACAAGGGTCCAATCAAAAGGTATTATTTTATATTTGGATATAAATTCCTCTTCTTGACAATACCTTATTATCTCCCTAATTTTGATGTGTAAATGGTTTTTATAGGAAACCTTCAGACTCGAATTAAGGAAAATATTCTCTTGATGAGGTATCCTTCATTTTCACACCATTACACAACCTTGTGGAACTATCCGTAGATTTTTAATGATTTTTAGGCTTCCCCACCAACTCTTGTTCTATCCTTAGGGCCTTCTACATCATTCAATAAATATTTTTAAAATAATAGTAACTTATTTAAGAACACCACTTCATTATCATAAATATCACTACTATAAAGTCACCTTCTTCTATAGCAATGTCATTAATATTATAAATGTAGATAAATTGATGTTTCAACAATCTCAATAAATCACCATGAATTTTTACAACTTATTACAAATAACATGATACAAATTCCACTCATTCATTCTATTGATATGAATAAAATTCTTCCACCTTCTTATGACTTGAAGGCCTTTTGTTAGTACCATAAAGTACCTTGGCATGATTCAATTTTTTTATCGCAAGCATATCATTCAAGATATTATTGAATCTAATCAAATTTAGGTACCTAGAGTGAATGACAAAAGAAATAAATCTAGTACTCTACTTAACCAAAATATATAGATATACACTAATATATTTTTGAACCATTCGTCCAATTGCATCAAGCATGACATCAACCTTTCTTTATCGTCTTTCTTTTACCTCATTCTTATAATATAGTAATAAAAAAATACAAAATATTTTAAGATCAAAGATATAAAGGTGGTCAAAATCATAGGGTAAAATTCTAGAGGGGTTTGAATGTCGAGTTAACTATTTTATTGTGTGAGAATAAATCACACTCTAAATAAATAAACTTCATACATAAATAAACTGGGGTAAAGCAATAACTCAATAATGGTAAGGCAATAACATTAGTTTAATGAACTAATAATAATATCAATATTTTTTTTGAACTGAGAAAGGTAGAAACAAGGACTAAGTTTCAATTGTGATAATGAAGTACTTTATCGAAGATTATGGTTAGAGATCCAAATCAATGCTTTATCACCAGATTTGGTTATGATATGTTTTGATAGAATACTAATTTTTCTATTCTCTACCTTGGGTCAAATTCACACCTTGAAAATAGTCTCTTCACTTGAGGAAATGAACCTAAAGTGAGGATTCAATTTGTGCTCATGGAAATCACTTGTCACCTTTTGATGTTTAAAATCTACTCACCTTGACTTGAAACTAGCACATTGGTGAATACTTTTAAGAGTTTGTTATGAAAGGTTTTTCTCCTTGGTGAAACTCTTATATTTGAATTTATGGTTTGACACTCTGATTGAAGACATGCCAAGAAACTTAATAATATGCCTTGTCCATCACTAATAATGCAAATGTGGATCTGAGCTTATGATACAATGTGGTGCGATTGGATTAATCAAATGATTTTGAATCCTTTTATACAACACACTTGCATACAAATTGTTTATTTTCATGTTCAAGATAATGACTAGTAAGAAGGTAGTCAATTTGAACCCATATTAAAATTTGAACTTAAGAATTAAAGAGGTCATTCTATATCATAATTCTAACCCGAAATAAATTTCATTCTACATATTTGATCTTATATATCGAAAATAAAATAAAATGAGATTAAATTATATTCAAATCATTTACCAACTTTAATATAAAATAAATTCCTAGACATAAATTATTTCCTCTCGTGCATTCTTTTTCAACCTAGGTAAATTGGTTCCCCGTTTTCTTTGCTAACTTTTACTCTCGTCGTACCATGGATTTTAGTTTTTTTAGAGAAAGCCTAGATGTTTTTCATTAACTTAGACTAATTTGGTATTTCACGTACACGTATCTAATTCCTTTTTGTCCATTTGTAGAGACGTTCTTTTCAGCATGAAAAACCATTGAATACATGACAAAGACAACTCAACGTTAGAAGTGGGGTTACACACGTCACTAATCAAGAATTGTGGTCCCCATCGTTTTTATATAGCTCGATTAAATTGTGATGTTTTGTTAGGAATGATTTATATTTTATGTATAGTGATTTATAAGGATTTATCTCTTATAAATATGAATGATATCTAAATAATGCTTATAAGAGTGAAGTATTATGGTTTTCTTAAAGGTCATTCATTGAATATTGAAATATGATTTTTTTTTCTCAAAATCAAGTTTATTTAGTTTGTTATGTCATTTGAAAAGTCTTCAACAAATTGTGTCTTATGAATCTGTAACAATGAAAATTGTACTTCGTTGGATATGGTACAATTTCTCTTAATTTGGGAATGATTAATGTTAAAATGAACTTAAGGTCGCCTTGATCTAATGTTGTGATGTGTTTTACACATCCACATTAGGTCTTGGGCCCTTTTTAAGCTAAATAAACCTAACTTTGCCTTGATTTAATGCTGTAAAGTATATTCATTTACACCTTCACATTAAATTTAGGGCCCTTGGACCTAATGGTGCCTTAATCTAGTGTTGTAATGTGTTGTACACATTCACATTGGATTTAGGGCCCTTTTAAGCTAAATAGACCTAATTTTGCCTTAATTTGATGTTGTAAAGTTTATTTATTTACACTTTCACATTGAGTTTTGAGCCCTCTTGCATTTATGACCTTAATATAATCATTAATAGGCCCTTAAAACCCTATATTGTGCATCCCAAGGCATATTTCAATCAAAATCCTACAATATCAACAAATAAACTTAATTTATTAACACCCCTGACACTTTTGCCACCTAAAAAGGCCCTATGGGACCCATACGACACCTTGGGTGTATGAGTCCCATCCAGGTGGGGCCCACATGCTAGGTGTGGCATATGAGTCCCATTTGGCCTCTTTTTAGGGTTTTGAGCTGGAAATCTAGGTTTTAAGTTCAAATTTCATGAATCTCGGTCTGCGGGATCTAATAAATGAGATATTAGATGGATTGCCTAGATAAATGTGGTCTCAAATAATTATTTCATTAAACATTCATGATATCAAGTCAAGCACTCAAGAGTTAAGCATTCCAAGACTTCACAAGATCATCTAGAGAGTATTCAAGATAATTTCTAAGGCATTCAAGGGCATAATTTTTCATCAATTGTTGCAGCAATTCAAGATCCATCATCATGTCAAGGATATCAAGCATCAAGCATATTATTAAGCTGGTGTTGTGATGTCACATTCAAGATCCAAGGTCAAGCATTGTTCTACATTTATCTCAAGATCTAGATCTACATCCTTCATGGCCATTTCATCTTAGATTGCAAATTTACAAGACATCATTCAAGGTATCATTGTTCATTTTTCATGTTTCATGTCCTTATTTCATTATCTCATCATTTGGTTTAATTACCTTAAAGGGGTTTTACCAAGGAAAACTCTTATTTACTAACAAATCAATAAGTTTTTCTCTCTCTACATGTGTGATTATAGATCTAGGTGTCTTAGAGCTTGAAGATCCCTTGGAGATTAGGTTACAAGCTTCGAGAAAGTTTTTGGATTTGTCCGCTTATTTGTAGGTTGCTATCTTCACAATAAATCATCTATAGGTCTGAAATCAGGGTTTCAGATCCAAAATTCAGTTTGGAAGGAAAGAGAAGAGATTGGAGTACATATATGAACTTTTAATTCTCAAAAAAGAAGAACGAGACTAATACACTAGAAGTGGCATATGAGTCCCACTATAGGCATTTTTCTAAATTATTGTAGTTCTAGATACCCTTTTTCTAGAAACTTGCTCCAAACCAGAAACCCTAATCTGGGACTGATATGCTCAGACTAGTGTATGAGTCCCAGTGGGCCAAAATTTTAGTGTTTTTAACATTTCAGGCCTTCATCCAGTCATCTTCAGATTTCTAGGAGCACGCATTTCATTTTGTAGTTTTCTATTTTGATTTACTTGCATTTTTAGGTCATTTAGTGAAGTATTGCATTGCACTAGGTTTACCTATTAGGTCTTGCATTTCATTTATTTTTCCAAGCCCTAACTTGGTGGTGAATCCCCTTTAGTTTATAATCAAACCCTAGGACATCCCTATTACAAGATCTATTTTCCCTTTGGATACTTTAGATTGAGATCTTTAGGGTTTACCTTCAATGAGATAATTGTGAAGTGGGTTTGCTCTATGTCCTAAACCATATGAAAGAAAATCCATTTTTCGTTGTTTCAGAACCATTCCTTGTAGAGCATCACCTAGATGCAATGTGTGCTAAGTGGAACATCCATGTTCATGAGAGAAGGTTTCTTAAGAACCACTACTCATGAAATATGGGTCAATTAATTTGATTTGAAAACTACACAATTGAATCTTGATAAAATATCACATAATTTGACACTATGAAAAACAAATCCTACATGATAATGAATGAGCTAAGAAGCTATGACATGAATGTTTCATAATTCACACCACATGCAATGTGGTAGCAAGCTAAGTGGGCTTGATCTTGGGGGAAAGTCCATGGTTAAGTGAATGTGAGTTTGCATACTACGAGGATAAGTGACCTCCCAAGAAGTCTTGATGCTTCACCCTTGTGAACATAACACATATTCAATGTATGTTAAGTGGACCATTCATGCTAATAAGAGATGAATTCTAGTGAACCACTACTCATGAAAGATGGATTAATGAGTTTGACTTGAAAACTTCACATTTGAATCTTAATAAAATGCCACATAATTTAACACACTATGGAAGAAAACCCCAACTTGTTTGAATGCCAAAATCAATTTAATGTATTATCTATCTAGCATACTAGATGTTCATTTGACCAAAATATTAATTAATTAGTAATAGTATTTAAAGGTGTTATCAATGTTTGATATGCACAAATATTTATAGGAAGGGCTTAAAGTTGCACGAATTTGTACTTGTTAGAAATACTATATGAGATTGTATACATACTCTTTGAGCTCTATGGACTGCACTTCATAATATGCACCCTTCATGTTTGAAATTTTGTGTAACTTTAAAGATTTATATATTTATAGATTTATGGCTAAATACTACACATGTTTATATTTTTTTGGAAGTAATTTTTGTAGTACTTGGAAAATAATTTAAAATATTTATGTTTATCGACCATTTGATAACACCATTAGGTGTTGTTATTATAGTGTCAAAAATTGCATACCCTTACAATTTCATGATATGATTTGTGTCCACTTTAGTGTCCATTCCCTTAGTATTTTTGTAGGCTCATTTTAGGCCTTGCATCAACCTTCTTCCATCTCAAGGTGGTCAGACCTCCTTTCCCATGGTCACTTTTTTGTGTTATCCTTGTGTTTTTCTAGTATCCCATTGTTTTTTAGTGTAATTTTTTTGGACACTAGCACTTTGCATGAACATTTGCACATCATGCTAGCATTCCATGATACCTTTCGTTTAGTGATAATTTTTAAGCGTTTTTCCACTTGTCACCTTCCCAAGTCGGTGAAAATGGCTCGTCAATCTCTTCCTCTTCCCTTCTTCTCTCTTCATTTTGGAAAATCTCTCTTGGCTCTCTCTTAGTCTCTTACACAACACTCTCAAGCGTTATACAACAATCTTTACAATTCTCTCTCAAGCTTTTTTCTCTCTTGGCTTCCTTAAGCCTCTATAGGTGATATTATTTTCATTTCTCATTGTTGTTGAAAACATTTATTATGCCCTCGAGTACCTTGGGATCATCACATCCCTTCTCTTTCATATTAGTCATTTTTCTTATTTATAGATGCACTTAGAGTAAGAACATACATTATTTTCTCTATCTATCTATATTGGTTGATGTGGAGGTAGAAATACCAAAGTAGGGATTTAACTAAGGAAAATCCCCAAATAACCCTTAACATTTTCTTTTTTCTTGTGCTTGTGGGTATTTTGAGAGCACTCAATCATACAAAAGTTTTCAAGTGCTTGTTTATTGTTCATTCCTTTTATTAAATCATTTAAATCTTATTGTAGACATCTAAAATTGATCACTTCCACATGATAAAAAACATCTATTATATTCATCTATTTCATTAAGAGTGATTAAATAATTTATTTAATCATTATTTCTTTCTTTGCCTAAGGTTCCTAAAGTATGTAATTAAATAAATTAAATACTTTACCTTACTCCCTTTTCTTCTCTAAATTAAATAAACATGACAAATTATTTAATTTAGTCATTTAACCCATTTGGATTAAAATCCAATTTTTAATTCCTCTTTTTCTCTCTCCATAACCCTCTTTTAATCCAAATTAAATTAATTAATCTATGATTAGGATGTGCACCACTTAATCAAGATTAAGTGTCACATCCTCTATAATCTCCCAGTTGTCCCTAATCTCTCATTAATTATCCTAATCCTGTGTTTGCTCAACCTTAATCATAATCATTAGCCACATTTGGCTTACCTTTCTGGTCAACCTTCCCACTTACCCTTTTTAGCCCGGACTCCCTTCCCCATGTGAATTTTTAATTCACATTTATTTAACCAAGGTTCCTCTCTTCCCCATGTGAATTTTTAATTCACATTTTATTCTTCCAAGGTTTACCCTATCCCCATGCAAATGTGACATGTCATTTTACATGTGCCCAAGGCTTCTAGAACCTTGGACTTGTCACATCACCCATATGTGACAAATCTCCAGCTTTTTGGAGACCCTCTCTTATCCACTAGATTCTTCCAATCATTGTGAATTTTTAATTCACTTTTATTCCTCCAAGGAATCTTCCCATCCCCCAAGGTACCTCAAAGGTACTTGTCCTTCATCCACCTCATGTACTTCTCTTCCACCTCTTGTCCTTCTCTTCCACCTCATTTCCACGTCACTCCACCCTAAGACATCTCACATTCCACATGTCAAGATGTGAGGGTTTGTGAGTCCTCAACTCACCATGGCCCTTCATCTTGATCTTGTTGGATCAATCCCAACTGTTGAATTCTCTAGAGAATTCCAATTAGCCTATAAATACCCCCTCATTTCCCTCATTTTAGGAATCAAGTCTTTTGCAACAAAACTCTTGCAAATTTACCATTTGAGCTCTCATCTATCATAGCACTTAGCATTCTCATCCATCTTGCATCTTGCATCCATTCAACTCCATTGCCATCCAAGGAGCACACAACTCTTCAAAATCAAGGGCCAACCAAGGAAAGAGCAGCATAGAAGGTATAACAAACAACATTCAATTTGTTTTATCTAACTTTCATGTTATCCTTTTTCTTAGGCTAATCATTGAGTTGCCCTTTTATCTTGTTATTTCCTCTTGTTGCATGATTAGTTTTTATCTAGCATCTCACATTAGGAGTAGAATTTTAAAGGGATCACACTTATTACTTGGTGTTTGTTTGTATTTCCATTATACAATATTTGTTGGTGTGTTTTTGTTTCAAATTTTGCAAATGAGTTGAATCACCAAGTTGGATTTTCATTATTTATGGGAAATTTTTTTGCACATTATTCACACATATGACAATGCAACACATGGAAATCCATGTGATGTACTAATGTCCTTGGTAGTGACTTCAAAATTTTGATCCCAAGTTCTTTACCATCTATATTTTCTATTTTTAGATTTTTTCACTAGTTTACTTTTATTAAGTGTTTTAAATAGTTAGTTTTATTTGCATGCAATAAGTGAAATTTACTCTCAAAGGAAGTTTGTTTTCATTTTGTAAGTGTCAAATTTTGTACATTACATTTTGGTGACCCTGCCACTCACACTCAAAACCTTCTTAAACACCTCCAAAAAGTAAAAAAAAATTTAAAAAATAAAAAAATATTTTCTCAATTTTTTTAGAACATTGCCCCAAACCCCATTCCATAATCCTAAAGGAGAAATATGACAAATTTTAGTCAATTTTTTTAATTCCTTTATTAAATTCTACTTCTAATTTTTAAATGAACTTATTATCTTCTTTTGTCACCTCACTTTCTATCTTTCATATAAAAAATAGATGCTCCATTAAACACATGTGATGGCGACTCAACTCTTCCTATGCCACTCTATTACTCTGACCCCTCTCATAAAATTCCTCCTATTTTTAGGATATTTTGTTTCAAGAGTATGAAATCATTAACACTTTCCTTAACATAACTTTACTTTCCCTTCATTCCAATTGTCTCCACTCTAGAGATGAAGCATTAATGGATGAACACTCTCACCTCACATTGGATCCCCCACAGATAGATGTTGAGTACACTTCTTATGTTACTTCTCCTACATCTCATATTCCTTGAGAAGATAATAATTTTAATTCTATCATTGTTAATTGATCTATCCCTCCCACTAAGAGGATGTTGGATAAATCCATTAATGTTCAAAATATTCTTATATCCTTAAAATATTTATGCATGAAACACCCGATTCACCTCCATCTTCTCATACTATAATAACCATTCATGGTATTTCTAATTCCCCATGACCTCCACACTATTATGTTCAAACGACTAAGTCTATTAATTCTAATATGCATGTAGATATTGATTACCATTAAGTACTTTCCTCACACATATAACACTAGGCAAAACAAACAAGTACCTCCTATCCATGTTCTATAATTAAAAAAATTACCAAGTCAATTATATGATTGATTGTTGAGATTTTTTAATTGAAAAGGTAGTCCAAATTGGTCAAGCAATCTACTTGAATTTTTAAAATTTTAAGAGTATAATAAATTGTAGAGATTAAGAGTGCATTTTCTTTAATTTGCTTACTTACAATAATTGTAATTATGACCAAATTTGATCCTCTTGGGCACAAACCATCCCAAAATTCCTCATATTACATGGACATGATTTCTCACACTTTGAGTTCCTAGTTTTACCATTTATCATGCCTTTTATGTCACTTAGGATGCTAATGTGTGTGCTAGTGCCATCTTGGATACTACCATACACAATAGTATCCATCTCATTTAAACTTCACTTTCTTTACTAAATGATTTCTTTTCTCAAAATACCTAACTCTAATTTATGAGTAATAGTTAGACTAATCCTTTTTACATGTATAATTATATTATATGAACTATTAAAAATGGAAATCACACTTAAGAAACTACATTTACCTTTCCTTTCTTAGAACACCTATGATAAACTCCATAGTTTTTACACACACTTCCACCATTAATGGTACATTCACACCAACACCTAGGGCCACACAACTTCCTCTTTTTTCTATAATTTATACTAAAACACACTTCCAAGGTGTTTAACCAAGGAAAGCTCCCAAATGTGTCATAGGCACAAATCCTTTTCCCAATATTCTAGACCTTTTTCTATAAATTTCTAGATTGGACAAGTATTCTAGTATATGAACCTTTGATGTAGAAAACTGAATAAACTCTTAATTTCACATCATGTTTTAGACTCACTTTGGTGTCTATATCCCTAGTATATTTTAAGGCTCACTTGGCCCTTTCATTAGCCTTTTTCCATATATGGTGCCAAGTTCATGCTCTCCTATGGTCTCTTTGCTATAAAATTATGTTAATATGCATTAGCCTTTTCATTTCTTAGTCTTTGGCCTTTATAGGATTTATAACTATCTAGACACTAGTGCAACCTAGATAGACAACAATATGACATTCTAGTGTCCCACAATAAGATTCCTTTCAATATTTGTTTCTAAGTGTTTCACCACCTACTATGTGCTCAAGGTGATGTTAACTACTCTAGAATGAATCCAAATGAATATTTGGGTGTTGAAATCTCATATTTTTCCCTCCAATACTTAAAATTTTGGATCTATCACTCTAAATATCTCAAAATCCCAATCTCTCACTCTCTCATTCAATATTTCAATATCTCACCTCAAGAAAGAAAATTTAATAGCATACTAAAACACTCTTTGATATTGTGACTCTCTTTATGAATTACACCATTTTCAATATTTTTTTTTGAATGTCATTGCAACACTTTACAACTAGATTGGTATCCCTTGGATTCTCTAAGAAATTTGTGGCGACTTTGTTATTTATTTGTTAGTATGAATTCTTACCTTCTCTTTCATTTACTTTCATTGTTATAAAATCCTTTGTTATGTACTTGCCACCATTGGTTTTTCACTCCCTTACTTTTTTTACACACTATTTGTCACTCCTTGTAGACTTGGGAGTACATCATTCATAGATTTTGTCATTGCTTTTATATCTTAGATATAACTAAGATAACAAAACACATATTTTTCTAACTTCTTGGTTTCCCATGGAGGTTGACAGACCAAACTAGGAGCTTGACCATTCATGGAAAGCTCCCAAGTAGCCCCAAAATCTCCTCTCATCTAAAATACAAGTTTCATTTGGAGTTCTTCATCACATAGGGGCTTGCACTTCCTTTTCCCAATTTTCTTTTATCATTTTCACTTTATTAAATTCATAGATTTTAAATCTAGTTTTTCCTTTTTTATATTTCCTAGAGTTATTGCCGTGTCTGTTTATTATCTTATCTGTAATTGGGCATTTATTTCAAGGTGAAAGATGAGTTTACTAAAATCTTGTGCCACAATAGTCATTTGGATGAAAGCACATTATGTAGGTGTCTACACACCACATATGCATCTTCAATAAAGAGCTCCAACTTTTGGCTCTAAGTTCCTTTTCAGTTATTATTTTCTATTATGAGTTCAATTTGTTAAATTTCTATTCCAGTTAGTAGTTTATTAGCATGAGTTTTATTATCTACATTGTTTTAGCTTAGAAAAAATATATTTTCCCAAATTTAAAATATTTTAATGATACTTTGGTAGATTTTTTCTCTTACATCAAATAGTAAGAAAAACACTCAAAACAATCATATTACAATCAAAACTTAGATTTATCCTAGAGTAGTGTAGGAAGAGCATTTAACTTAGAAAATAAATGGTACCTTCTATCTAGATCACTTTTTATACACTACAAGAACAAATACTAGTAACTTGTAAGTTTTACATTAGCAATTGAAAGAAACACTACCAAGGAAGTATAGGAAATGATAGTGCACAAAAAAAATCTATAATTTAAATGCCACTAAATACTCTAAATAGACATATATATAGTAGTGGGAACACTTCTATTTGATTCAAGGACACATTTGACTATGAAAAAATAGACTTATAGAGAAAAAATTAGACACTTGGGACTTCTTTCTATCTTCTTCCCAACATTCTACTACTTTAATTGCATCTTAAATCAAGACAAGCTTCCTCTAACTCTCCCTCCTTTCCATTCCTAAAGGTAGTTCACCACCAATTGTCGCATTTTTAACATAATTAAATCTAAAATACATTATTATTTAATTAGTAAAAATAAAAGTATTAAGTACAAAACTACAGTCGAATAAAAAACAACAATTTTAGTTTAACATGTTTATTTTATTTACACAAACATATTGATTATGACATTACACTTGGGATCACTAAGCAAAATTAAATTATTTTATGTGGTACATATTTGGGAGATGACACAACCTCAATTACAACTCCCTGTAATAGAAAAATTATCATGTAACTTCATAATTATTTAGGTCAATTAATGTATAATGGATGTGGACATTTTAATATTATGTAAATGATAAAATTATTATATAAATAGATGTAATTATAAATGTAAGGATAATAAAATATTTTTCCAAGATATGAAAACCCATCTACTTTGTTAAAGATTTCAATGAATAATAATCATTAGTGATTTCTAAGGGGAAGGGTAAAAGTGAAAGGGAAGGGCAAAAGTGAAATAATTAATAGACGTGGATGCAAAACTGTTATATTTTTATGGATGCAAGTTTCTAAATATTTGATTATAACATGTTAAGTGTACACTTAAATTCCAGAAGTCTCATTTAACTAAGATGCAATGAATATGGAGACTTCCAAAGAAATAATTTGACTAACACTTCTTTTTGACTTTTTTTAAAAAAAAAATCTCACAATTTAACTATATCTTAAAACATACAAACTTCCTTTAACCATCTCTTCTTTCCATTCCTAATGTAAGTTCATCCTCCACCTTCATATTTCTTTTATTTAATTAAATGTAAAAACTAATATTATTGTTTATTTAGTGAAAATAATTAAAACACTTTTAACTTAGCATGTTTATTTTTATTTACCGAAAATATTGTTTATTATATGAAAATTGAGTTCACTATACAAAAATATAATTTTTGTTATGAAAAAAACATATTTTAGAGATGACACAACTTTGTCCACAAGTCCTTATAATGAAACATTTAAATGGACAACAATTGTAAATGTAAGGATAATTATTTAAATGGACAACAATTGTAAATGTAAGGATAATTAAACATTCTATGAAGAGATTTGAGAATGGTAATGGGGAAGGGTAAAAGTGAAATAAGTAAAATATTTGGATGCAAACATATTATGAGTTTTGTATGAATACAAGCTTGTATGTAGTTGATTATAATGTATTAAGCTAACACTTTGTTGGATCACTCATTAGTAGTTGATCTTTTTTATTTTATATTTATTTGAATATAACAATTTCTACTAATCTTTTGTAACTTATGATTGCTTCTTTCAATATTAAAAAATAAATCTTTCAAGTATGTTGTCACAATTAAGAAGATATATTCTATCATAATCGTCTAAAAATAAAACCTTTTTTCACAATACCTCCAAAAATTTATACCTTAATTTTAATAACAAGACACACCATCATCCTCATCAATTAGATGAGTTCCTTTAATCAATTATATTATTAAGAAATGAACAAAATTATACAATACTAGAAGATAATTTGCGTCGAAGATGTATCCAATTTGAAGTGAGGCAAGCCAAAATTCTCGATCTATGGTTCAACCATGCTTAAAATGGATGTGAGATGATTAAATCATTCTTGACCATCCATTTTTTCTTGAGGAGTTTCGATCCTTTTTTCCATCTTAATATGCTTTTGCTTTCTACGCTAGATATATTCTTTTGTCCCCTTCTTTTTAGGCTTCCCCAATGCCGTGCATGTAGATAGTTATTTTTATTTTTATATCCATCAAAGCAAAACAAATCATGTTCCGATTTTTACGATGGGAATAGAGTTTTTATGGAAAATATTAAACAACGATTTAGTAGTATAATATGATAATATATTAATAATATATATTACTATTATATTAAATTATTTTTATATAATACATGTATATATTATTAATTATTAATAGTATGGTTTATTATAATAAGATTATATTTATATATCATGTATATCATATAATTAAATAATTACTAGTATACAAATTATATTAATAATGTTTGGAAATATAGTACCATTATATTATGAAAAATAAATAAATTACTATTTTACCTTTTTATGTATGTATAGGTAAATAATAATAAGTTTTTTATTAATAATATTAGTAATTTTTTTTAATATTTGATTTGAAATATTATTAATTGTTATTATTCATATAAGTTAAATTAAATATATTATTTTTATTTTTAAAATTTTAATATAGTTTAATTTTATTTTGTATATTTTATTTGAAACATCATTTTACTTTTTTAATTTTTAATTTATTGAATAATTTAGTTATATTTAGGTTCAAATTTCTAATATTTTTTTATTTGTTAATATTAAATTTATCTAATGTTAATATGATTTGTGATATATTAATTATATTTTTTTGGGCACATATTTTATTAATATTTCAATTTTAATGAATTATAAAAATAATTTTATTTTTCTATTTATTTATTTATTAACTTAGTAAGTTTATTATTTTTATTAATATTTAGATTTTAATATATTTTGACTTTGCATTTAGTTTATTATATTTTAATTTTTAGTTTAGATTTAAGTTTGAAATATATTTTAATCATTTTTTCTTTTAATTAAATTAAAAAAATAATTAAAAGTTACTAGAATTAATTTATTTTATCATTCTTTGTCTTATTAAAATTTTAATTATAATAGAATAATTATTTATATTTAATAAAATAAAATTATGTCCCTCTCCCTCTCTATCTCCATCTTTATCTTCCTCTCCCTTACCACTATCTACTTACCTCTCCTTACATCTCTCTCTCTTCCCCTCTATCTCTCCTTATTTATATCCCTATCTCTTCCTCTCTCTCCCTCTACCTCTCTCCCTTTCACTCCCTCTTTATATATCTCTCTAATTCTCCTCTATCCTCTCTCTATTTGTGTCCCTCTCTATCTATTTATACATCTCCCTCTCCCTCTCCCTCTCCCTCTCTATCTCCATATCTCTCTCACATAGACACACACTCTATTTCTCCCTCCCCATCTCTATCGCTATATATATCTCACTCACATCCACACATTCCTTATTTATCCCTCCCTATCTCTATCTATTAATTGTCTCTATCACCTCCTTTATCTCTCACTCTTGCCCCCTCCATCTATATCTTCCCATCTCTCCCTCTCCCTCTATATATCTCATTTTCTATGTCTCTCTTATTCACTCTATCTCTCCATCTTTCTCCATATCTCTCTCTCCCTACCTCTCTATATACCAATTCATGTATCTTTATCTTCCTATCTCTCCATATCCCCTCTCTCATTGTCTCCCTCTTTTATCTCTATTTCTCCCTCTCCCTCTCCCTCTCCCTAACTCCTTTCATCTCTCCCTTTCTATATATTTATCTCTCTCTCACTCCCTCTATCTTTCCCAAGGTATATCTATCTCTCTCTCTCTCTCCATATCTCTCTCACTCATATACACACTCCTTGTTTCTCCCTCCCTATCTCTATCTTTATATTCCCCTCTCTATCTTTCTCTCCCCCTCTAGATCTATACCTCTATCTATATTACTTATGTCTATCACCTTCTTTCTCTCTCTTTCCCCTTCTATCTATCTCCCTATCTCTCCCTCTCCCTCTCCCTCTCTATCTATATCTCTATCTCTTCTTTCTATCCCTATTTCTCCCTCTCTGTCTCTCCCTATCACTCCCTCTATCTCTAGATACTTATATCCCTCACTCTCCCTCCCTCTTTCTATCCCTATCTCTCCCTCTCTCCCTATCACTCCCTCTTTATATATATCATTATCTCCACTTCTCTCTCTTATTCAATCCAACTTTCCCGCTCTCTCCCTCTCACTCCTCTCTCTATATCTCTATCCATATCTATTTACCTACCTCCCTATCTCTCTCTATCCCTCTCTATCCCTCTCCATCGCTCTCTATATATCCCTCTATCTATATCACTCTCTCTTTCCCTCTATATTTTGAGCAACATGATCCTTTTGATAATGGAGCATGATTATCTTTCTAATTCAAAGGTTTTATTTTAGTCATGTTTGGATCCCTACATTTTAAAGCTATCACTTCTCCATTAAGACCTTTGTTGCACAAACATTCATTTGCTAAATGGCCTACCACTTGATCCCACTCCTCTCTGTATCTCTTTCTATCCATATCTTTCTCTACCTCTATCTCCTTATTCCCCTATCCCTCTCTATCTCTCTATATTTCTCTCTATTTATATCTCCCTCCCTCTCCCTCTCCACCTCTATTTATTGAGTTATATCTCCCTCTTCCCCCTTTAATTCTCTCTCCCTCTCTACCTATCTCTCTTCCTCTCTCCCCCCTCTTCTCTCTCTCCCTCTACCTATTTCTCTTCCTCTCTCCCCACCTCTTCTCTCTTTCCCTCTCCCCATCTTCTTCCCCTCTCCCTCTCCCTCTATCTCTTCCTCTCTACCTCTCCCTCTCATTCTCCTTATCTCTCTCTATATTTATCTCTCCTTGCACTCCTCTCTATCTCTCTATCTATTTATGTCCATCTTCCTCTCTCTTATCTTCCTCTCCCCCTTCTATCTCTAGACATGTCTCCCTCTCTTTATCCATCAATCTCTCTCCCTCTCTCCATCTCCCTCTTCCTATGCCTCTATATCTATATCTCTTTGAATATTTATCTATCTCCATATATTTCTTCTTCCATCTCCCCCTCTATCTCTATTTCTATCTCTCAATCTCTCTTTACCCCTATATCTCTCCCTCTCTCTACCTCTCTATATATCAATTCCTATCTCCATCTTTATCTTTCTATCTCTCCCTCTTTCCCTCTCTATATATATTTATTTGTTCCATCTCTATATATCTCTCTCTCCTCTCTCTTTATCTCCCCCCCTCTCTTTATCTCTCCTCTCCATATCCATCTCTGCATATTGCAAATGTAACATGAGCTTGTTGAAAATGGAATCTGATTATCTTCTTATTTAGAGGTCCTATCAATTGACCTCATCTAGTAAACAAATGCATGTAAAAAATAGACCTTACACACTTCTTCGACGTACCCATTGCACACCAAGATGCGATTGCTAGTTTAAATTTTAATCTTAAAATATGAAACCTAAGTGAAAAAAATTATATTTACATTATGAAGTGATAATAAATATACCTATATGCCGTGATTTGAAAAATTAAAGGTATTACATATGTTCATTTTGTCGTTGAAACATTAAGTGGGTGAGGGTGATCGGACTTCTTTTTGTTTGAAGGGACAGATTTAGTCGAAGATATTGTGAAGGCAGGTTGAACGTGATCGCTTTAATCAATAATTTCATAGGCCATGAATAACGTGCTAAGATTTTATTCCGACCAAACAAATATAGAGCGATTCGTGCGGTCTTAATTTTGGAGGACAAATACCTGTCTCTCATAATAAGCATATTAGGTAAAAGAAAACCGGGAGGACAAGGTATGCCTCCTTTTATTTTATTTAATAATTACTGAAGTACTTGAGGTAAAGTAATATTTGGGTCAATTATGGGAGTATTTGAATAGTCACTTTTTATAAAATCTATTCAAAGATAGAAGGTTGAGAAAACATCTAAATTTGTCATAAAAAAAATCAATAATATATAATTAAAATAATTGGATTTAATATTCTTTAATTTGTCGTTGGTTTTATAGACATTAAAAATCTTTTATTCTATTTCAATGTTAAATCAAATTTGTTTCAGAGAAATTCATCAGCAACAATTCACCGTCGGAAAATTTCACCGTGAATGATTCATCGTGAAGTCATGACAAATTCATCTAGTGGAAAAATTCACCACCACAATTCACCGTCGTGGATAATTCATCACATTTACATTTTTTAAATATATATCTCCAAGACGTTGAGATTTTTTTTTGCAAAAGAATAATTTCTAGTGCAGTGCATTAATAATAGAGATGATTGATATTGTTGTATAATTGATTTATTAGAATAAAATAAAATAAATTGAAAAATGTTTTCATTTTTGTTATCATAAATCAAAATTTCTAATTGTATATGAGATGAATTATCCATGACGATGAATTGCTGGTGGTGAATTTTTCACGAGATGAATTTGTCATGACGATGAATTGTTGGGTGGTGAATTGTTGGTGGTGAATTTTCCTAGAGCCCAAATAAATATGTTTATATAGAACATCTCTTTCAATTTAAACAACTCTATTCTTAATCAATTCTAATTGTGTTAGTGTATTGCAATGTAATAATAAGTTGTTATTGGCCTTGGTAATAAGTCCACTTTTCTGGTCCGATCAGTGCAAATGGAAGCTGCTGGTGCGTAGTTCCTGACTGCGTCCAGACCTTGGCTGCCCGCGGCCAGTAACAGGCGGGGGCCTGTGTTTCATATGCCTCGCATGGGGGGGAGCTGCTGCGGTGGGAAGGAGGGGGTGTGGGGTGTGGGGAGTGGGGTGTGGGTGGTGGAAGCGATGTGGACGTGGGTGTTGGGGTTTGTACCGGGGGTGGGGTATGGCTGTGGTTACCAATAGTATGGTGCTTGCTAGGCCAAAGCTATCTTAGCCATTTTCGAAAGCCATGCATGCACAAAAGACAGATTCGTCTTTTGTAGGAGAGAGTTCTAAGCTCAAGAAAGTGAACGAATGCCTACCCCGGTGCCATGATCATCCTGTTCTGGTTATTTCTCCTGAATCGGTTCAGGAGGACATTGCTTATTGGAGTCAACACGTTTTGATTTGTAAGTTTTTGGGCATTCGTGTACCCCTCTCGACGCTGGAGTTCTGGATCCGTCGCACCTAGTAGGTTGAGGGTGATTTCGAGTTGTTAGTGGTTGGGAATGGCTATTTTATGGTTGATTTCTCTTGCATCTCGGACCGCAATTGTGTTTTTGAGGGAGGGCCATATTTCTACAATCATGTGGGCTTGTTCATTAAGCCTTGGCATGGAGGTTTTAATGCGACAGAAGATCTTCCTACACGAGTTCCTGTTTGGGTTCGTCTTCCATGGCTGCCTTTGGAGTTCTGGAGGGAGGATATTTTGCATCGGATTGCTGCCTTGTTGGGGAAGCTAGCTGCATTGAAATTGATTTAAATAACCCTTTGCCAGATTCTTTAGAGATTTGTATTGGCTCTGCCTTGTGGATTCAATCTCTGGATTATGAGTCCCTTCCTTTTCGTTGCCGCTTTTGTCGTGAGTACGGACACCTTCAGCGCCAGTGTCCTCGGGCACCCAAAGCAGCTAGGGCTTCCTCTTCGCCTCCTTCTGGGCCTTCGATGGATAAAGGGGACAAAGGCAAGGCGCCTGTGGCTGAGGGGGGCCCAAATAAGGATGGCTTTATTCCTGTTAAGCAGATAAACAAAGGGAGGGGTCAGAAGCGAGCCCATAAGGATAGGCAGAGTGACCAAGGTTTTAATCGATTTGAGGCCCTGGACAATCAGTCTCTGGAGGAAGGGATCCCTATTGAGATTTCTTCTGGGGACATGGGTATGGTTGGTGGGCTGGATACAGGGCTGGAGCAGGCAATTGTTGTTCAACATATCTCTCCGGTATTAGAGCAAAGGATTTCTGAGCCTCCTGGGGCCTCTGCGGATGGGCAGGATGATATTGTTTTAGCAGATTTAGCTAAGGCAGTGTTCTCCTCAGGTAAAGGTAGGGGAGTGTCTCTTGCTTTGGGGATCCAACAATGCCCTCTCAAGAAGGGCCATTTTGATAATTCTTTGAAAGCTGGTCATAAGAAGGATGCTGACAAGCTTAAATTTACTGGAGATTTGTTGGTGGAATCTGGTTCTATTAAGACCCTTGAGGCCCATTTCTCTCAACCTTCCTTATGATTATTCTCTCATGGAATGCAAGGGGGTTGAATAGCACCCCCCGTCAAAAGGCTATTCAAGATTTGATTGTGGTGCATTCTCCTGATATTTTCTGTGTTCAGGAAACTAAGCTTCGGGTGGATCTTATGCTTCAACAAGCCCCTCATATTTGGTTTACTGGCCAATGCCAGTGTATTGGGTCTAGGGGAACCTCTGGGGGTCTGGCTCTATTCTGGGACCCTCGTAAGGTTATTCCTCGTTGGTGGATCTCAAGTCAGTCTGCTATTTTTGTGGTGGCTTCTGTTTTGGAATATGGGGAGACTATTTTAGTTAGTAATGTTTATGCTCCGATTGACATTTGGGGTAAAACCCAGCTTTGGGACCATATCAGGTATGTTAGGTCTTGTGCACCCTTTTTGCCTTGGATCTTAGCTGGTGATTTCAATGCGATGTTGAGCTTGGAGGAGAAAAAGGGAAGGCTGCCTAGGCTTGGCTCTGCTTTAGACCTGTTTCGGGCTAATGTGGACTCTCTTGCTCTGGTGGATGTTAAATCCTCTAACGGAACTTTCACTTGGAATAATAGACGAAGTGGGCTTGAAGCGATCTCCCAGCGGCTTGATCGTTTCCTTGTCTCTTGCTCTTGGGTTAGAGGTAGCTTGGTTATTTCTTCTGAGATTCTGGACTGGTGTGGCTCTGATCATTGGCCAATAAAGCTTTCGACTTCTGCCTTCCCAAGTCCAAAGAACCCTCCTTTCAAATTCCAGCTTATGTGGCTACGTGACCCATCCTTGGGAGATCTTATTGCTAAGTGGTGGCAGGATGGCGCCCCTGTGTATGGTACTGCCATGTATTGCCTGGTTAAGAAGCTGCAATATGTCAAGTATCAGCTAAAGTGTTGGAATAGGTTGTGTTTTGGTAATTTTCGGGCTAGGAAAAGAGAGGCGCAAGATTGCCTTGCTGTTATTACCCATCAGATCCAAGATTTGGGTTTCTCGGAGGCCCTTGGTCATGCTGAGGCTCAGGCCGTAAAACTGGTGGAGGAATGGGAGCTTCGCGAAGAGATCTTCTGGAAACAAAAGGCTAGAATTGATTGGCTTCAAGAGGGTGACAGGAATACTTTGTTTTTCCATCATTCAGTGCAAGCTCATCGAAATAAGTGTTTTATCCCTTCTCTTGTTAACTCTGAGGGCCTCTCAATTTCTTCACAACAGGCTTTGTCTGGAGAGGCTCGCCAGTTCTACTCCAATCTGTTCAAGGAGGACTCACTCCCTGCGGAGGCGGCGGAGAATAGGGTCCTAGCTTGCATTCCCTCTTTAATCTCCCATGGTTTGAATGCTTCTCTTATTCGTCCTGTGACTTTGTCGGAAGTTGAAGAGGTGGTGTTTGGGATGAACAAGGGAAAAGCCCCTGGTCCTGATGGTTTCCCCATTGAGTTTTTTCAAGAGTTTTGGGATATTGTGAAGCTTGATTTGTTGGAAGTGGTCCGTGAGTCTCTCCATAGTAAGCAGATGCTTCGTGCAATGAATGCTACCTTTCTTGTTCTCATTCCTAAGAAGGAAGGGGCTGACTAGCTTTATTTCTTTAGACCTATTGCGCTTTGTAATGTGGTGTATAAAATTATTACGAAGTTGATTGCTGAGAGGCTCAAACCTTGTCTGCCGGTGATTATTTCAGAGGAGCAAGGTGGCTTTGTGGCTGGTCGTCAAATTCTAGATGGGGTGGTGGTTGCATCTGAAGCCATTCATTCCATGGCTACTTCTCAGGATAGGTCTATGTTTATCAAGTTGGATATGGCCAAAGCTTATGACAGAGTTAAAAGGAGTTTTCTTCAGAAGATTCTTTTGGCCTTTGGTTTTTCCCCTGAATGGGTGAGTTGGGTTTTGAGTTGTGTGACCTCTTCCTCCTTTTTGGTTATTGTGAATGGGGAACCTTCAGAGCTTTTTGGGGCTACTAGGGGCCTTCGTCAAGGAGATCCGCTCTCACCTTATTTGTTTATTATTATGGCGGAGGGGCTTGGTCGGCTTCTTAAATCTCAGGTCTCTCATGGTTTGATTCATGGGTGGAAGTGGGGGATGGACTTGCCAAAGCTTTCCCATCTTCAATTTGTGGATGACACCTCTCTTATGGGACTGGCTCGTATTAGGGAGGCTGAATCCTTTAGGAATGCTTTGGATGACTATCTTGCGGCTTCGGGACAGAAAGTCAATGAGCAAAAGTCTTCCATATTCTTCTTTAATACTCCTCATGCCATCCAACAATGGATTGCTGCTATTTTGCGTTTTGAAATTGGGTCTCTTCCCTTTGTCTACCTGGGTATTCGTCTTGTTGTTGGCCGTCAGCCTAGGTCCTCTTGGCAATTGTTGCTTGATAAGCTTCAGAGGAAGGTTACCCATTGGACTCATCACTGGTTGTCTACTGTTGCTAGGGTGACTCTTCTCAAGTCTATTATCCGGGCCCTCCTCACCTATAGGTGCTTTGTTTAGGTAGCTCCTATGTATTTCCTTAAGGAATTTGATGCTCTTTCTCGCCAATTTCTTTGGAGCGACAATTTGTTGTCCCCCAAGTGGAGCCTTGTTAAGTGGGATTCTGTGTGTAGACTGAAGCAGGAGGGTGGGCTTGGTTTATGCTCTGCCGTTTTGAATGGGAAAGCTCTCACTGCCAAGCTGTATTGGTGATGGTGTACCAATCAACATTAGTTATGGGCTCGTATTCTCAACCATAAATATCTTCGGGGTGTTACCTCTTTTGAGGTTCCTCACTATGCTCTGGAAGGGAGTGGCTCTATGATCTGGCATACTTTGAAAGTGGGGGAGCAGTTGATTAAGGGTGCACTTTTTTGGATTTGTCATTCAGGGTCACAAGCTCTTTTTTGGGCGGATTCTTGGGATGGTCACCCTTCTATTCTCTCTTCTTGTCCTCACCTCCAGTCCCTTTGCGATGTATTTGTTGCAGCCGGCTGGGATACTGTGGAGCATTATAAGGTGGTGCAACATGGTGGCTTGGTTATAAGTTTTCACTGGAAGCACCCTTCTGAGTGGTCGCCTGGAGGGCTTGAAGGGGATTGGCGGGAGTTGTTTGAGCTTTTGGCTTCTCGTGCCTATAATTCTCTGAGGGGCCTGAATGTCTTGGCCTGGGATGGCTTAGATTTGTCAGGAAAGTACTCTGTGGCAGCTGGTTATAAGAAATTGGGTATACAGTTGTTTGGGGACACTGAGGTCCCTTGGTGGAAGCAAGTTTGGCACAAGCTATCTTGGCCCAAATGCAATTTTTTCATGTGGTTAGTGGCTCAGAACCGGTGTCTTACTTGGGATAATTTATGTAAGCGGGGTTTTCATGGCCCCTCTATGTGTGTTTTATGTCATGGTAGTGTAGAGAGTGTCTCCCATCTCTTCTTTCATTGTGCCTATGCTAGGGAGATTTGGCATTTCTGGTGGGGGGTGTGGAATATAGCTTGTTGGCATGCTTCCTCTTTGGCGGAGTTTGGGGAACGGTGGGTTAAGGTTCCTGTTTCTACCACCTTTCTTCAGGTTTCTTGGGCTCTTGGGCCCTCCTTTATTATCTGGAACTTGTGGTTGGAAAGGAATAGGCGGATCTTTCAGGATTCGCTACTGAGGGCCCCTCATCTCTGGTGGAAAATTCTACATTCTCTTGGGGAAACCATTGCGGCTAAGTGTGATATGACTGTGCTGGTGGATCCTCGAGATGTTGATTGTTGTAATCATCTTCATCTTCCTCCTCCACAACGATAGCTCATGCGTAACAGATGTAGACATCCTACCCCGAAGGTGAATAGGGAGGGGAGATGGACTCCTCCTCAGGGAGTCCTAAAAATTAATTCCGATGGCTCTTCTCTTGGAAACCCGGGGCATGCTGGGATTGGGGGTGTTGGCAGGGATAGCTATGGAGAGGTTCAGTTTATCTTTTCTGTGTATAAGGGCCTCCATACTAATAATCTTATGGAGGCTTAGGCTATTTTATTAGCTGTGGAGTGGGGCAGTCAATTGGGTTGGCGAAGGATCATCTATGAGTCAGACTCACAGGTTGTGGTGAACTTGCTGAAAAGATAGTGTTTGGATGATGTGAGCTGGCAACTGGCTTTGATTGTGCAACAAATTCTTACCCTCTTTGCTTCTCTGGAGTATATTACTTTCACTCATATTCCTCGAGAATGGAATGGGGTGGCTGATTGCTTGGCTAAATGGGCATCGGATCATAGTCAACATTGGAATTTGGTGGATTGGGGCCAATTATCCCCTGATTTGTCTCAACAATTGGATCGCTTGGTCGAGCTTGATAGGGCCATTTAATGCCCTTGCTTTGTAATGTTTCCTTGATTTAATAAATTTTTTACCCTCCTTGATGTAAAATAAATAAATAATAAGTTGTTATTGTTCAACCCTTTAGCATATTATGTTAAATTTGTTTAGATATGAAATTATTATTTCTTAATTGCAATCTTCTAACTTTAATCATAAATAAATCTATTATATACAATCTTCTCAAATTTATATAACTTATTACATTCATTTATATATTTTATATTATTGATCAAAGATTTTTACTGTTATTCTCATATATATTGTAATCATAATGTTTTCATTTGCTTTAAATACATAATAAACTTTGTGTCTAGTATGGTTAATAAATACAATCTTGGTAATACTCTTAATCTCTATGTTCAAACTTCTTTAAGAAGTTATAGATATGAAATCAAGAGCCATTAATAACATATCCTTCTAATCATATCAATTTGCATATTTACTTTTAATTAAGTATATAAATCAATTCATTAAATTTTTTTTTATTGTTCTAAGTTATAATTCAAGTATCCTTGTGTAATATGAAACTGAAATAAAATATAAAGTATTAAAATAATATATAATATAATATTTCATGTAAATTCCAGATTGAGTGTATTAAAGTGACATGTTCAAAATGTCAATGGTATGTGAATGTTTTGTTTGTCAGCATAATAATCCTCTTTGAGTCTACAATGTTTGAAGTGACATTGTTTCAAAGAAAAGAAAAGTAGTTGAGAAAAAAATAGAAGAGATGGAGAAAGTGATGATGTGCTTCAATCAAATGGAAAACTAATTAGTGGGATGAATGATGCCCACTTGAGAGTTTATTTGTGTAAAACATGAGCAATATTTTGAAAGAAGAGACATGAATAAAAAGTCAAATGGAAGATGGAAAATGATGGAAGAAAAATAGAGGAAAAATAGAGAAAAAATAAAAGTTGGATGCAAGAAACATGATTATGAATGAAATGAGAATGATGGATTTACTATGATGATTAGTTATGTTGAAATGAGGAGAGAAAGAATTCTTTAATATAGCAATGGATGTTATGCACTATGGTATAAAGACCAAAGCGACAATATATCCAATGCACAGACTGATTCAAAAAAAAGTTGCATGCATACATACACTATCAAATACCATGATACAAAAGGCCATGATGTTGTTATGCAATATGCTATACAAGGACCATGACAAATGAAAATAAATAAAACTATAAAAAATAAAGCATGTATGATGATGTAAAGACAAACATATGTTGCCCCTAGTCAAATTGAAGACTGATTGATTGATTGAATTATGATGATGATGATGATAACATTGCTGATTATAAGAAAAAATGAGGATTGTGTTGTTTTTTAATAAGGAAAAAATAGGTTTTGAAGGGGTCTTGAAACCCTTTAACAACAAAGAAGAGAAAGATATAGCAAGAAACAATTCAGAACAAAGAACAAAAATCTGCCAAAAAAGAAGATAACAAAGAACCAACCCAAAGGTAGCACAACAAAAAACCAACAAAAAACCAACAAAAACCCAACAAAAACCCAACGAAAGTCCAACCACTAGGCCAGATTCCTCAGGATGTCGGCCACCTCCTGCTCCAAATTATTCATATTTAAAGCTGCTTTCTTAATCTCCTGAATGTTAACAGGGGTCTTGTTAGCCTTCCTCTTTAGGTTAGCTCTAGTTATTTTGCTCGACCCAACACCCTCCACCTGGCTTTGTTCTTTCTCAGCTTCCAAATCCACAACAGTCCTTACTTGATAAGCATTTTCCAAATTTTCAACCATCATATTCATAGTACTCACGATGGACTTTAAGATCTTGTGGCTCATTTCCAACACCTTCTTGATAGACTCTTTTATGTTTTTAAGCTTTTCCTCCATCAGAGATAGCTTGCCATCATGGTTACTCTTAAATTGCTACAGATCCTCAGTTATTTTCTTGAGGTAGTCCACCATGTATTTATTTTCTTCCTCAATCCATAAGTCAGTGGCCTTTTCTCTGTATTTGTTTGTGTTATTAGTCAAATCAAGCTTTCCTAACTTGTTGCTAATAGCCTTCTGATTCAACTTAATTTCCTTAATCTCAAAAATCACCCATCTCATCAACCTGAAAAAATCCATAGAACCGTTACGATCAATAGCAAGGATTTCAGCAAGAAATTCTCATTCGACTTTAAAGTAATGGTCATCCGCCTTGAGATCACTGGGATAATGAGGCCTATCCTCTTTGTCAGTAGTAGGGTAGCTAGAGTACTCCGACGAAGGGGTCAACTGAGGATCATCCTGATTAGTTTCATAGGAGGGATCCTCCAAAACCTTTCTCTTGCCCTTCTCCTAGGGGGAGACACTAGATTTTCCTTTTGCCTTCAGTTTAGTCTCATTAGAACCTGAGAAAATAACTTTAGCTCTACCTTTAGAGATCATAGAACTAGGTTTAGGAAGGGCACAAGTGTTAGAATTTAATTTGTTACTACCCTTCCCCACCACCTTTGAGGGACAAAATTCCTCATCCTCCATATTAGTTTCCCATTCATCCTTGTCTGTGTAACTAGCCCCCAATTCATCTTTAGCAGAGACAAAGTGGGGAGAAGGGGTCGGGTGGGATAGAGCCACCATAGCCTTGAAATGTTCAAAGATAAAAAGAAGAAAAACCTCATGAAGGATGGGGTATCTAATCAGATTCAAGCTATGGTCCTGGATGCTAGCATTCAAAGAGGTGGAAAGATAGAAAGGGAAAGAAACCCTAACCTGATGTCAGAAATGGTTCAGGAGCACAAAATGGTAACCAAAGACCCTGGTGTATCTACCATCTAGTGTAATGTACTCCATGATCACCTTCAACACCTCCCGCTAGAGAAATTTGATCTTCATGGAGTCATAACTGCTTTTGGTAGCTCTACGCACGTCCTCTTTTTCTTTCTCAATCTTCAGAAATTTTCTCACAACCTGGTCAAAAAATTTCCTATCCCTATAAAAATTGAGACCCTCCATGGGAAGCCTCGTAACCTCAACAATTAACTACTCATCAATGGCAACCTTTCTCCCAAAATTTTTTACATTGCCATTCTTCCATTCCTGGGAAAAAAACCTAGTGACCTTCTTGTCCCAACCATAGAGTTTTTTGGTGTAATTAGTAATCCCACCCTTCTCCAACAGTTGCCACACCTTAGTGTTACTCCTCAGCTCCTCACAATTCATCAATTCCACACGACGATGCTCACCACCCATATTGAGAGAGCTGCAAACCTACTCAAAAGACTCCTGAAGACCAAATAAATTGATAACCAAAATGCTCAAAAAGCGTGCGAAGCAAAAAATATCTGAGTAGCAATTAATTTTATAGTACTCTGGCCTTCGATGAAAATAATTAAACAACAGTTCTGAGACTGCATGAAGACACTCATCACCCATAATCATTTGTTGATGGGGGAATTTAAACCTTCCTGTGAGTTCTATCATACATCAATAAGGCTATGACATCAACCTCCAATTTGTCACTCCTTTGCCACATCATTTTTTCCTTGGCCTGAACTCCCTTATTGGCAAAGAAGTCCGCCACTGTGTTAATTTCCCTGTAAGCATGGGAAATGAAGCAATTATCAAAAGAGCTAATAATCTCCCTAGAAAGATTAATCCAATTCTCTATAGTCCATGAGGGCTTTTGGAGGCCCTTAATACATTGTATGATATTTTTCGAGTCCCCTTCAAGCCACACATTTTTGAAGTTCAATTGATGGGCAAGATTTAAGGCTTGGAAAGCCCCTATGGATTCAACAAGGTGGTTGGTCTAGGTGCCCAAAGGGAGTTCCGCCGTTGAAATAAAAATTCCATTCTCATCCCTTATCACTCCCTCACACCCAGCAAGCCCAGGATTACCCTTGGCCACCTCGTCAAAGTTGATTTTAACCCAACCAGGAGGAGGGAGGTTCCAATGGATACCATCTCTAGGTCACTTAGTTGGTCTAAGAGGATTAGAAATATCAAAATTAATCTTCCAAGTATTTGCAACTTTGATCTCATAATCTTGGCATCTGACCTTTCCTTTAGCCTTAGTATTGTAGATAAGAAAATTTAGATTCTCTCACACAACTCTGATGATTTTATCAAAGACAATTTCCTTTGAAAGAATAGAATCTTGAAAAATTATATTGTTACGCTCTTTCCAAATACCCCATGCAAGGTATGGAAAGATATATCTCTAGAGAAAATTTATCACCTGATTGTTTGAAGAAGCCTTCCACTGGTAGTAGAAGTCCAAGATAGAACCGACAAAAACCCAACTAAGGTTCCACAACTGCAAGACCCTGCACCAAATGTCATAGGAAAAAGGATAGAGGAGAAAGAGATGTGAAGCAGTCTTAGCCTCTGCACAACAAAGATAACATCTATTAGGAAAAGAGAAACCTCGCTTACAAATATTGTCATTAGTCAAAATTTTATTCTGAAGAAGGATCCACACAAAAATATTGACTTTGGGTAAGAGGTTGTGCACCCAAGCCTTCAACCACACAACAGAAGGGGATAGATGATGACAAGAGGCCACCACTGAGGAGATGGAAAATATCCCAGTAGAAGACATCTTCTAGATCAAAGAATCCCCCTGGTCCCACAGACTCAACACAACAGAGTTTAGGAGAGACTACATGGGAGACAGGTCCGGATTGATAGTAGAGATGCAAACCCACTGATCATTCCTCCAGTAGTCCCCAATGAAGGTACCAAATCTGGCTTTGCACTCCTCCATATGATTCCTAAAGATATAGAGATTACAAAGAGGTTCCTTCCCAATCCACTTGTCTTCCCAAAACAAGATTTTCTTACCATCTCCAAGCTTCCAAATCACACCTTTCCCAACAAGATCCCTAGCCTTAATGACATTATTCCAAAGAGTAGAGCTAGGAGGGAGGTTATGAGAGCTAATAAAATATTTGAGAGAAGCAACACCCCACAAATATTTACTATTCCATATAGCATTCCATTCATGGACTTTAGTAAAGGTTCTCCAAACCTGCTTCGCCAAGAGGGCTTTATTAAAAACTCTAATGTTCCTCAAACCAAGACCCCCATACTTTTTGGGTTTGCACACATCCTCCCAAGCAACCAGTGGGATCCTCTTCTTCTCCTCAACCAAAGAAAGCATTTCTGAATCTTTTCAATAATTTCAACAAATTTGGAAGGAATCTTGAATAGACTTAGAACATAGATAGGCAAGTTCTGAAGTGAAGACTTTAGCAACATAACTTTACCAACTTGACTTAGAAGGGCCCCTTTCCAACCAACCATCTTTTGATTAAACCAATCTACAAGAGAAATCCAAAAAGACTCAGTTGTTTTGGTTCCCAAGGGAAGCCCCAGATAAATGGAAGGAAGAGAATTAACAACACAACTAATAATATCAATAATCTTCCTTTGCTTGCGTTCAGGAGTGTTAATAAAGAAGAGGGATATTTTTGTCCTGTTAATTTTTTGCCCCGAGGCTTCCTCATAAAGCAAAAGGGAGCACTTCAAAGTTCTAGCTTCTCCAATTGTTGAAATTCCCATAAGAATAGGGTCATCAACGAATTGCTGATGTGAGCAAACAAGATTAGCTGATGACGATTTTAACCCTTTTAAACTCCCTTCCATCACATTTTTATGCAATAATCTTCCCAGGCTTTCCGCAATCAGAGTGAAGAGAATAGGATAAACATGATCTCCCTGTCTCCCCCCTCTTGAAACTTTGAAAAAATGGGAAGGAGACTTGTTAATAATGACAACAGTGATGGTTGTGGAAATCATTTCCAATATCAATTGCATAAATCTCTCTGAAAAACTCAAAAGCTCTTAAAACCTTCAGCAAGAACTCCCAATCCACCCTATCATAGGCCTTGGACATATCCAACTTTAGTAAAAAAACCTTGGCTCTTATAAAGTTCTAAAGAATGAATATTCTCATGAATAGTGATGATAGTATCCAAAATTTGTCTACCAAGGAAAAAGCCATTTTGTTGAGGAGAAATGAAAAGTGGGAGGACACTAAGCAGCTTAGTAGTAAGCACTTTAGAAATAATTTTGTAAATGGAGTTGCATAAGCTGATCGAGGAGAAGTAGTCAAAATCATCCGCACCAAGGAACTTGGGGATGAGAGAAATAAAATTAGAGTTAAGCTCCTTCAATAGTTTCCTAGATCCAAAGAACTCTTTAACAACATTAACCACATCTTCGACCACAATCTCCTAAAAAACATGGAAAAAGAACATAGGAAACCCATCAGGACTAGGGGCCTTGTTACCTTCAAAAGATAAAATAGCCTTTGGAACCTATTCCAAAGAAGGAATAGCAGTCAAAGATCTATTTTGATTCTCATTTAAAATGTTTGGGATAACATCAATGAGAGTTTGTTGAGCGTTCACATCCAGCCTCTCTTCAGGAGTTAAGAGGTTAGCAAAGAATTGGTTGTTGGTATGTGGCGACTGATCATGCTATACTGTATGCTCTTTAGTATTGTACACTCTTCATGTATCCTTGTTGGGGTTTGGGGCCAGGCCGGGCCCCGGGTGGGGGTTTGGGGGCGGCAGGGCCCAAGAAATTTTTTTTTCACCTTTTTTTGCTTCGTCACCAAAAAGGAAAAAAGTTGACATTGTAAACCCTAATTTCTAGAAGCTTCTAAAAGCCTGTTATAAGCGGTTGGGATGGGGAGTTGTAGTATGAAATTATTCACAATATTGTAATATGTTTTGCACTGGATAATAAAATCATTGGATGGCTGCAGTTTTGTGGATGTAGCGCAGATTGGGTGAATCATGTTAAATTCTATGTGTTGTCTTGTTTCTGATATAATTTTCTGTGTGTTTTATTTCTTTGTTTTTATTGATCAAATCTGCATTTAACTTGTTAGATATCTACCTTCTTACCCTAACAAGTGGTACCAGAGCGGGTTGTGTTCGATTATCGTCTGCATGATAGTCTCACGGTTGAGTGGGAGTCTCACGGTTAAGTGGGAGCAATGGCAGATGAGGGTAAGTTGAAGGTTGAGAAGTTCAATGGGTAGAAATATCAGTTATTGAAGATGTAGATGGAGGACCACCTCTATTAGAAGGATTTATGGCAGCCATTGGAAGGGAAAACCAAGAAACCTTCAACGATGTCTGATGAGGACTAGGATATTTTGGACAAAAAGGTACTCGACAGTATTCATTTATGCCTGGCACACTCGGTGGTGTTCAATATTACAAAAGAAAAGATAACTCAAGAGTTGATGGAAACCCTAGCAAAGAGATATGAAAAGCCTTCCACTTCAAATAAGGTATTTCTTATGAAGCGTTTATTTAATATGAAAATGGTAGAAGGTGGGTCAATTGCTAATCATTTAAATGAGTTTAATACGGTTACCAGTCAATTAACTTATGTAAATGTAAAATTTGATGAAGAAGTTAGGGCTCTTTTGGTTATGTGTTCTTTGCCTGAAAGTTGGAATAGCTTGGTAATGGCTATTAGCAATTCTATTTCTGGTTCGAATACATTGAAATTTGATGATGTTGTTGGTGTTATTTTGAGCGAGGAAATTTGTAGGAAAAGATCTGGTGGAATATCCACATCAGGCAGTGTTTTGAATGATAAAAGAATGGGAAGAACAAGGGAGAGAGGAAACAATTGTGGAAGTCGTGGGAAGTCACAAGGAAAATCAAAGGACAAAAGGTCCCAATCTAGAGACAAGAGGGATTGCTGGTACTGTGGTAAGCCAGGTTATTTAAAGAAATAATGTTCATCTCGAAAAAATAAAGGAGACAAAAAGGAACAAAATAAAGAGGCAAATGTGGTAAGTAATAAATTTGATGAGGATGCTTTGATTCTTTCGCTTGACAATGTTGATGATTCTTGGGTGTTAGATTTAGGGGCTTCATTTTATGCTACACCCCATATAAATTATTTTCTTGATTATGTCCAAGGGGATTTTGGGCCGGTTTATTTGGGAGATAATGAACCCTGTTAGATTGTTGGAAAGGGAAGAATCAAGATTAAGTTGCACAATGAGAATCATTGGCTACTACATGAGGTAAGGCACGTTCCAAAGTTAAGAAGAAATTTAATTTCAGCAGGGCAACTAGATGATGAAGGTTGTGTTGTTACATTTAGTGATAAAAATTGGAAGGTTACAAAAGGTGCCTTAGTGGTAGAAAAAGGTGTGAAAGTAGGCACCTTATATCTTTGTATAGGTCATACTGTTCCTTCTATTTTAAATATTGCAGATAAAAATCAATGATCAATAATAGTTGCTGCAGTTCAGCAGACATAAAATTAGATAGTTGCTGCGGATTATGAATCAACACTATGGCATAATAGACTTGGGCATATGAGTGCAAAAGGTATGAAAGTACTTCATTCAAAGAATGTTTTATCAGGTCTAAAATGTGTTAATATGGATTTTTGTGAAAGTTGTGTATGGAAAACAAAAGAGAGTTAGTTTTCTCAAAGATGGGAAACAAAAGAAAGATGAGAAATTGGAGCTTCTGCATACGGATGTATGGGGACCAGCTCAGGTATATTATCTCAGTGGCTCTCAATATTATGTTACATTCATTGATGATGCAACTAGGAAGGTATGGATTTATTTCCTTAGGCAAAAATCTGATGTATTTGAAACTTTTAAAAAATGGAGAAGCTTGGTTGAGAATGAGACAAGTAAAAAGTTAAAATGTCTCAGATCTGATAATGGTAGTGAGTATTGCAGAAACGAGTTTGGAGATTATTTTTCCTCTAATGGTATTCGTAGGAAAAAAATGGTTCCAAAGACTCCATAGGAAAATGGAGTGGATGAGCGCATGAATAGAACAATAATGGAGCATGCACGAACTATAAGATTGCATGCAGGGTTGCCTTGAAACATGTGGGAAGAGGCTATAAACACTATTGTTTATTTAATTAATAGAGGTCCCTCTAATTATTTGGGTTGTGGTATTCCAGAGGAAGCATGGACAGGTAAGAAGGTGAGTTATTCTTTTCTCAAAACCTTCAGTTGTGAAGCATTTGCACATGTAGATTCTGAAAATAGAACCAAGCTTGATGCAAAATCAAAGAAATGTATATTTATTGGATATGGCATTGATGAATTTGGTTATAGGCTTTGAGATTTTGAAAATAAGAAAATTGTGAGAAGCAGGGATGTCATATTCAATGAGAAAGTGTTGTACAAAGATCAGTTGCAACAACATGAGAAGAAAGAAAATGATTATGCAGTGTTGGATGATACTCCAAACAATGATGTTCTGGTGATTCCTCATGCTCTCCAAAAAAAACAAAAACAATAACAAATACTAGAAACTCCAGTGAATGTTAGACGATCTTCAAGGATAAGTAGACCTCTAGAAATATTTTCTCCCTCTTTGTATTCTATTTTATTAATTGATGTTGGTGAACTAGAATGTTATCATGAAGCTACGTAGGTGGATACCAAGGTTCAGTGGGAGCATGGAATGGAAGAATAAATTGACTCCTTGTTGAAAAATGAGACTTGGGAATTATGCAAGTTACCTGCAGGTAAAAATTCTTTACTAAACAAATGGGTTTATAGGTTGAAAGAGGAGGATGGAGGTAAGAAAATATTTAAAGCAAGATTAGTTGTAAAGGGATTTTCACAGAAAAAAGGGTATTGATTTTGATGAAATATTTTCTCCAATTGTTAAAATGAATTTTATTCGTACTATTTTAAGTATTGTGGTTGCTGAAGATTTTCATTTAGAATAGCTTGATGTTACAATTTCCTTTCTCCATGGTGATTTGGAAGAGGAAATATATCTGGAACAACCACAAGGATTTGAGGTCAAAGGTAAGGAGAAACTAGTGTGCAAATTGAAGAAATTTTTATATGGCTTGAAGCAAGCACCTCAACAATGGTATATTAAATTTGATAGTTTTTTGGCTCAGAAAGGCTACAACAGGTGTAATTCAGACCATTGTGTTTACTTTAAGAGGTTAGTTGAAGATAGCTACATTATTTTATGTTTATATGTTGATGATATACTTGTAGCAGGATCTAACATGGATCACATAAAGGAGTTAAAATAATAGTTAGCAAATTCATTTGATATGAAGGATTTGGGGGCAACAAAACAAATCCTTGGTATGAAGATTACAAGAGATAGGAAAAATAGGAAATTGTTTCTATCTCAGGCTGATTATGTTGAAAAGGTTTTGTAGAGATTTCATATGGAGAATGCAAAAGTTGTCAGCACACCTTTAACCAGTCATGTCAAATTGACTAAGGATATGTGTCCAAAGGCACAAGAGGAGGAAGAAAAAATGTCCAAGGTACCATATGCTTCAGTTGTAGGCAGTTTAATGTATGCCATAGTATGCATGAGACCGGATATTGCACATGTCGTAGGAGTTGTTAGCAGGTATATGAGTCATCCTGGAGTTGAGCATTGGAATAAGATAAAATGGATTCTCAGGTACTTGAGATGTACATCCAATAAATGTTTATGTTTTGGGGGATCTAATACATATTTAAAAGGCTATGTTGACTCAGATTTGGCAAGGGCTATAGATACTAGACGAAGTACCAAAAGTTATGTATTTATAGTTGGTTGGACATTAGTGAGTTGGATTTCTCGGTTGCAAAAGGTGGTTGCTTTATCCACCACAGAGGCATAGTATTTTGTTGCAACAAAGGAAACAAAGGAGATGATATGGCTGCAATTTTTCATGGAAGAGTTGGGAAAATAACAGGCTGAAAATCACTTGTTTATAGACAGCCAGAGTACTATACATATTGCAAAGAATTCTTCCTTGCACTCTAAAACCAAACACATACAATTGAGATATCATTTCATTCGGTCAGTGTTGGAAGATGGGTAGGTAAAGCTGGAAAAGGTACATATAGATGCCAATCTATTAGATATGTTTACAAAGGCGGTGATAAGGGAGAAGCTGAGCTCCTATTCAACTTCAGTTGGCCTTCAAGGTTGAATTCAAGTATAACAGAGTAGTAGGGTCCAAGGTGCTTATTTCCAGTGGGAGCTATAAGTGTAGTGGTGTCATCCACGATCAATCTCCAAGTGAGAGATTGTGTTAGTATAGAGCTTGATCAGTCTCCAAGTGGGAGATTTTTGGTATGTGGCAACTGATCATGCTATACTATATGCTCTTTACTACTATACACTCTTCATGTATCCTCACCAGGGTCCGGGGCGGGGCCGGGCCTTGGGCGAAAAGTAAAAAAGCTGACATTGTAAACCCTAATTTCTTGAAGCTTCTAGAATCTTGTTATAAGCGGTTGGGATGGGTAGGTGTAGTATGGAATTATTCACAATATTATAATATGTTTTGCTCTGGATAATAAAATCATTGGATGGCTGCAGTTTTGTGGATGTAGCCCAGATTGGGTGAACCACATTAAATTCTCTATGTTGTCTTGCTTCTGATATAATTTCTATGTGTTTTATTTCTCTATTTTTATTGATCAAATATGTATTTAACTTGTTAGATATCTGCCTTCTAACCCTAACAATGGTTAGCCTCACTCCTTATCTCATCCTCTTTGTCCACTTTGGTACCATTCTTCAAAATATGAGTGATACGGTTAGATGCCCTATGTTTCATAGTAGTCATGTGGAAGAACTTGGTGTTCTTATCCCCTAAGGAAAGCCACACTGATCTTGATCTCTGTTTCCAAAATTATTCTTCCTTAGAGATAATATCATGATAGCTTGTGAAAATTTCATTCTCTCTGGAAAGGAAGTCTCCCACATAACCATCTTTCTGAATTCTATCTTGGATATCCTTTAACTCAAGCTGGATGACAAACTTAGTAGAAAAAATGTCCCCAAAAACTTCCTTATTCCAAAGTCTAACCTTAGTTTTGACCCCACTGAGCTTTTTAGCCACCTGAAACATAACAGTACCAGTAACATTAATATTCCACCAATCTTGAATGTAATTAGAGATTTGAGGATGAGCCAACCACATTATTTCAAATCTAAAAGGGAATTTTCTCTTACCTGACATAGAGTCAACCACAAAACTTATGGGGAAGTGATCAAAACCAATCCTAGATAGAGCAGTTAAAGAACATAAATAATCCTTTATCCAATTATTCAAGATTAGAGCCCTATCAAGTTGGACTTGAATAAGATCATTCTCAACCCTCCTATTAGACCAAGTGTAGGTAGCCCCCTTAAGATCCACATCGTGCAAAAATTGGGAGTTGATAAAATCCATTAGATCTAATTTACTATCCATTTGTATTTGAGATCCACCAATTTTTTTTGAAACAAGCAATAGGGTGTTAAAGTCTCCCATAATGATCCAATTATCATTAGGGAAGCTTAACCTAAAAGACTCAAGTCTTTTCCAAAATTTTTGTGTGGCAGATTTGTTATTGGGAGCATAGATATTAGACAAGATCCATCTGAAGTCATCTCTAGTATGCCTAAATCTAGTAGCCACGTGGTTAGCATCTTCCTAGACCAAAGTACCATGAAGATGATCCTGGTTCCAAAAAGTCACTAAACTGCCAAATTTCCCCTTTGAACTCCTACCCTGCACGCCACAATTCTTTAAAATCTTAATCCTTTCCACTCTATCCTTAGGCATCTTGGATTCCTGAACAATTAAAATATTAGGCTTATGATCCCTAGAAAAATTGTGCAAAATATCTTGTTTATGGGAACTGTTTAGCCCCGAATATTCCATGACATGAAATTCATTTCTTTGACGGGGTTTTGCTTCGACAAATCCCTGGGATGGTTCTTTGAACCCCATCAACAATATTTTGGATGCATTCCTGCTCTCTATGCCACTATATTGATTTTCCACTCAAAATTCTCTTGATTCCACAATACTCTTTTGATCTATTTCTTGTAGAAACCCCCACCGTATTGTTCCCTTTATTGCTCTTCTTCTTTTCAAATTTTGTGTATGAGTTATCCCCTTCAAGGTCCAAGTCCTCAAGTCCCATGAATTCTTTCCCATCCATGAAATCATCTCCTGCAGTAACTTTATTGACCATAGAATGCCCCAGGTCATTCCTCTCCTTACAGGTATCCTCATAATTCCCAAATGTGGATCTCACAACCTCCGGTGAGCTTTGAGAACTATCCTGGATAGAAGAAGGAAGAGTCTTCTCCCCATCCACCACAGAGCCCTCCTCACAACTTGTTTTACTTCTTGCCCCTTGACCAAGACAAGATGTTTCCTCCAAATCCTTAGCCAAGGTGTCTAGAACCCTCTTTTCTAAGTTCATGCTTTCATATGGATTTCCAATGCTCCCTCCATCTATCTTTTCATCCTCTCCTTGGGACTCCTTGGTGCTTGAGTCCATTACTTCTCTATTTTAATCATTATCATATACTTTTGGAACTTTGAAGTTGTCAGAAGCATTCCCTTTCAAAGGCTCCTCAACATTATTAGCCCTAGGTTGGAATTCTAACACTCCCCATTCTTATTCTGACCATCCCCAGAGTTATTCAACTCACCCCTATTCACATCCTCCAAGGATTTCTCCGAAGTTTTAGCCTTCCATATTTTGGTCTCCTTGATAATCGACTTAGCTTCAGGCTTAAACACATTTGTTGGGAATTTCCTAGCCCAATGCCCATATGTTTTACAGGTAAAACACACAAAAGGAAGAGTCTCAAACTCTATTATTTGAAACCACTTTCCAAGTTTAGACACAATTTCTATAAAGGATGGAAAATCAGTAGACTGAGTTATACCCATATAGATCTTGGAAAAAACCATCCTTTTCCTAGCCAAAGTCATGGCGTCTATAGATAATAGTCGCCAAAGGAATTTGTAATTCCCCTAAAATCATCCTAATTCCAAAACTCCAAAGGTAAGCCTAGTAAACGAGCCCACACATGCACCACTTCAAAAGAGGTATCGAGAAGTCCATTTTCGGGGACCACTTCTTAATAGCCAAGGATGACTTACCAATAACACAAGGACATCCACACAATACTGCGAGCTTGTCCTCTTCACAAGAAAAAGCAAAGGAGAAAAAACCATTGGGCAGGGCTGCAACCTCAATTTTTCCTTTTTCTTTCCATTTCTTCCTAACAAAATCCCTCATCACTTCAATATTTGGTCTTGGGCCCATAAATTTTCCCACCAATGAGGAGGCCATCAACGAAATGTTATGATCTATCACTGGATGAAGAATGAGAATAGCATATGTCCCACTCGAAGGGACTGAGATATTGCTAACCAAAGGGAAGATTGACTTACCAACATGCTTGGTTCCAAAAAATGAAACCCATCTTCTTTTTGAATCCTCCTGAGACTGGTCTCCCAAATCCTTAATTGCGTCTTGGTTTTCCAAAAATCTGGTCCCACCAGCCCCACCATTCAAAGAAGGGCCAAAGAGCATCTTACCTCTAGGGTCACCCCGCTTCCCTGGGCCCCAGTCCTCGGAAACCACTCCCCCTACTCTTCACTTGCATTCTCCCTTGCCACATCCACAAAAAGTATACCCCCTAGCAAAGATCCATATGTCTTCAAACCAGACACCCGTTGCAGAGTTGAAGAAAATTCAAAACCTCGTTCCCACTCACCCACCTCGCTTTGGTGTATCAGAAGAAGTTTGGATGAAATCTACATCTCCATATGCGGATTGTGTTCTTAATGATGAGAAAATATAGGATTCAGAAAGACATATCTTGATGATGATAGTTTTTAGTAAAATAGATCAAGGTTTGCAACAAAGTTTGGAACAAAACTAAGGGATGCTTTTGGATGTTGTGCTAGAATACAAAGCTATATTACATGGATAGGGATTTTTGCATATAGACGGATCAATTTTAGGATTGGCTAGATTTTGGGGGAATGCAAGATATATGGATTGAAAATTTTAGAAATTACTTAAGACTTGAAACTTGGAACAAATGATAAGGGAGAACCAATTCTAGTGATAAGGATGAAAGATAAGGGATTGCTTGGAGAGAGTATGGGAGAATAATTAGATAATAGATTGGAGACACGAGTATTATTGTATGGAGGATAGGATAATTATTAAATGAAAGATTTAGGATATGACAACCAAGGATTATGTCACATACAAATAATATGTTTTCTACAAGATGTGGGGTTGAATAGTTTTATGTAGGTAATGGTTTCACATTAAATGGTGTGTGACCAAATACTGGACATTTCGAGAGCTTTCCAAAGCATGTTTTAAGTTTGTGCCTCTAGTCCATATCAAGATCAAGGTTGTAGAGAAGATGGATGGAAATGATGTAGGATGAATGGATGACAATTTCATGAAAAAAAGGTGTGATGGATGAGAAAACTTTCCCCTAAGTGTTTAAATTACACAGATAATTTATTTTACCTATGATTCTTATTTGCTAGGTTTTCATCATGGTACTTGCACAAAGTTCCATAAGAATGGTTTTCACTATTGAACAAATTATTTATCTTTACTTCTTTTTTGGTTGTTAGAAATGATGCTAATTAATGGTTTCTCATCATGATGATTACCCCAAGACACCAGAGAAATGGTTTTCATTATAGGAATTTTTTTTCTCTTTACTAATTTTTTATTTTTAGTTTTTGTTGTCACTAGAAATATGTTTTCTCCATGGTGATTGACCCAAGGAACTATGTAAATGGTTTTCACTAGAGGGTAATTTTTCTATTTACTATTTTTTATATTTTTGGTATCTTTTAAAATGGTATTGTTGTTTAGATGATCATTAAATATTTTTATCTATTTGATGGTACTGATGTAGATGCTTGTGTCCTAATATACCAATAGTGACCTACATGGAGGACTTGTGTTATTAGAATCATGAAACTGGCATACAACCTTTAGATGTTATTGTGATCCTTATTGATACTAGGGTTAGTCTTATCCAAATGTACATGTCATGGTAGAGTTACATTAGAGTCCTTATGATAAAGTGCTACTACTAAGATGTGTCGGATTTGTGAGTTAGGATTTTTAGATTTTGAATGAGATGTTAGATTATGATGGGGGTTGTTAGATGTGGATAAATTATTTATAATTTTTGATGTAGGATTTTTTGTTTTCCAAAATTAGGATGGAAGATGATGGAGTTTGGATTTGGATTAGGATTGTGTTTAGGGCCAACACTCTTATACATCTTACATGGTGAGATTGATAACCATTTTGAAGGTAGGAAATTATTATTTGTAGGAACCTTTTTTTTTAGTGGCTTTATATTTTATTAACAATTGGATTTGATTTTTTTTGCTTGGTCTAATTTTATTTAGGATACATTTAACTTGATTTTTTTGCTTGGTCTAATTTTATTTTGGATTCATTATCTTTTGACATTCTTTTTTGTAAGGATTTTATTTTGTTGGTCCTAATTAATAGGTTTAAGGATTTAGAGTGATGGTTCATGGTGTGTACAAGAGAAGTGTTGGAAACAATTTTATGGTAAGGACTATGCATGGCCCCAATTTTGATGCTTGCATTGGATTATTTTCCTCTAGTATTAGTGATGTACCACTAACATCAAATTTGATTTATTGATCAATGAATAGCTAAGACCTTGATATCTAGGATTTGCATAAAAGTGAATAGGTTCTAAAATTCCTTATTTATATATTCCTAATCCTTTTACTTTATACTACATACTTTGATAGATTCTATTTGTGAATTAGTACTTTTTTTTAGAATTAAGATGCTAAATCATTTCTATGTAGTTGAAAACCATTGATATTTGGTACTTTCTCTTTTACAGGAAAGTTTTCTTTGAAAAAAGTGGATGATCCTAGTTGATAAATTATTGGGGATTTCTCCCCATTGATGCTTGTTATTGCTGTTGTAGTTTGGTTGTCATTGATGCCAAAATTTCAGTGGAGTTTGTTGTAGTCTAGCTATTTGCTTGCTAGAGTTTGAGAAATGCTCCACATTTCTTCATTGATGATGTTTTTCTCTTGCAGCTTGGAGGTTAGCTTCATGGTGTGTCAAGGCATGTGTGATCCAAGTTTCAAGTCTTTTGGGTTATCAAAAAGGTGTTTTTGAGAGTGACAAATTAAAGGCTGCGTTGATTTTGTGAGGATGTTCTCAGAAGTAATTAGTTTGGCTTTGTATATCTCTGCATTTGTAGTTATGATTATGCAGTTGAAAAGTTAAGTTTATTAAGATGTGAAGGTATTATATCCAAAGTTTCATATCAATATTCCTTTTGCAAAGAAAGTTGTAAGTGATACAGTGCAGGACTGTGTTGTTCAGTGGCTAGCTTTAATGTTTGTCTACTTGCACCAACAAAAGGTTGTAAATTTTAGTTGTATAAGTTTATGTGGACACTCCACATATCTCATAGTATCTCAGGGTTGAAGTGAATGGAGGTCTTTCTTGTTTCCAGTACTACATCTAGTTGTTTCTTGAGTTTTTTTGGGAAACTATGCTCTTGTTGAGGCCGACTAAGGTATGTTGATGATGTGTGCCACTTGTTCATGTGTGAATGGAGCTTAGGATTTTTTGAAGGTGTTGTATGTGTCATACTAACTCATCTAGGAGAATCATAATTAATGCTTTATTATTTAGGTGTATCGCCAATGATGTGAAGGATGACATGCTACAAGTTACCTGCTTTCTTGCTTATGGTCAAATTATCTTGTTTTTTCAAAGTGTGTGGATGATGTTCATAGAAGATCAAAGATGTGAAGATATTTTAAGACCAAGTTAAGCATGTGTTGGAATATAAAAGGCATATTCCTCTTCCTAGTATTGCATGTAGTCCTTTGGGTCTTTCCCTCTACATGTTGATTGTTGATCGTTTTATCCTTGGCCGACTTGGATATGTAATATTTTTTTTGTTATAGGCTGACATGAGATGTGATCAATGTAATATCACATGTAAATGGTAAACCTATTTGATCTAGGGTGAAATATAAGTGAGTGATGCATTATGAAAATTGTATAAGAGACTAAAAGAGAAAGAGAAGAAGTGGTAGTTAATGTATGGTTTCATCTCGATCATATCTTTGTGACAAAAGGGAAGTGAATAAGTTTGCTTAATTATTTGCAAGAAGCAGTGATCCAAAGGCAAGACTTCTTGAATGCTGAAATAAGTGAGCTAGTAAGCAATTGAGAACACATTTAAAGAAGTGACAAAGAAAAATTATAATGATCAAAAGAGAAGTGACACAGAAGAATTGCAATCATCAAAAGGAGTGAGCTTAATTGTTAGTTTTAGATAGTGTGAAGAATATCATTCTGTAATCTTTCATGAGTGTTTGCTCAGATCAAGGAGTTGTAACTTCTTTGGGTTGTAGCCCTAAAACAAAGTTGTATAAAAAGGGAGTTGTAGCTTCCTTGGGTTGTAGCCCTAAATCAAAGTTGTAACTATTATTTACTTGTGATGCTGGATTAGGATAGTAGCTCCAAGAAGCTCTTCTCACCGTGGTTTTTCCCCTGTAGGGTTTTCCATGTATATCTAGTGTTGTGTTGTGTATTGTCTTCATCTTTCATGTTTCTTTTTATGTGGTGGAATTTAAAGTGTTTGATTGTTCTAGAGGATTTGAGATTTCATAGAGAAATGATTCACCCCCCTCTTAGTATTCCAGTGTGTTCAACAATTGCTTCATCATTTGGAACCATATCAACTTGTTTATTAATATAGTTGATGTGATCCATGTCATTTATTTGATCATCTATATCTCGAATGTAGAAAACTACCTCATCTTGAGAAATGAAAGTTATTGAAGTATAGTAGGACTATCTTTGATTTTGTGGTCATAGATTAGATAAAGGTGGATGAGGGGTTCATATTCGATTTCTTGATCATAATATGATCTTGATGAAAGATTAGATATTATTGGAGGTCATTACCATATATAGGACCTTGATCAAAGATTGTATTAACTTGATTATCATGATCATATATAGGGGATTGTTGGATAAACTTAGTATTTTGGCATGATAATAATGGGTTATGAATATGAAGCTCTTAAGTGAGATTGATAAGTGATGGAGTGCATGATGGTGTTTGATCTAGGGTTTCTTGATCATAGATAGGATGTTGATTTAGGATAGGGCACATTAAGGTATGCTTCTGAGTAATTTATTGACACAAAAAATTTCTTGGATGAAGTGAGGGAGACTTGGAATTTTGTGTTTCTATAAATTAGCATGAGGAGGGAATTTTTGAGTTGCACATCTAGATGGGCTAAGTATTGTTGGTGTTTATGGATTTTAGAATTATTAGATTTGAGGCATGTGAGGGGTTTGGGGTTGAGGGTTGCACAATCAATGCAATGCTTGAATGGTTTAGGATTAGTGATGTGGTAGGATGACATAAATTTGTTTGTGCATTGGAGCTTAAGATCATTTTCTCTTAGTCCTTAAATAAAATACCTAAAGGTGACTTCAATGGATGGGATTTTAGATTGGGATGGATTGGATTGCAATGGTTTATAGGATGAAGGATCATGATAGGAGATGAAGGCTACAAGGATTCCTTGAATTGATGATGGGGAAGATGATTTAAGATATGGATATGAGGTAGGGGTTTGGGATATTTTTTGGCATTAAGGGCTTGGGGTGAAGGATATTTTACCTTGGAAATAGTAGGGAATAAATAATATATGATTTTTTGAGGTGATACTTTTGGGGAAACTTGCCTCTAATGCTTATATATATATATATAGAATCCTTATGCTCACTTAAGAATTAGTCTGGGATTTATTTTTTAAGGTAAGGATCAATGTATTAGAGTTTAAGAGTGGTGGGTAAGCTTGTGATAGTAGGTTATTGGTATGGATTTATGGATGGATGATTGAAGTTTGTGAAAAATTATTTAAGGAAATCACATATAAGGATTGAAATAATTAATCTTGACCAAGAGACTTTGACAAGGAGAATCATCAAAACAATATGGAAGAATGCTTATGAATTTGTATTGGGGTGGAAAACAGGATGATTTGGATCAAGGATTTAAAATTAGTTTGGAGGATTTTGGGAGTTAGATGCAAAGTATGGTTGTTCTTAATGTAAAAACATCAAGTTATTGGGTTTGGTTTATCTGGTGCACAATGGTTGGTGTTTAAACCTTAGAAAAAAGGTGAAAACATAAATAAATAATCAAAGGCATACTTTTTTGGTTTTTAATTTTTTGGGATTTGACATAAAATAAACATAATATAAAAAGAGAAATACTAAGGCTTGAAGGATAAGGCCCCCCTTTTATCTTAAATTAGGAAGAATTGATCTAACATCAACAAACATGCAATACACATAAGCAATCCTAAAATTATTCAGGTAGGTGTGTCAATCCTTCCGGGTCTTGAAATACACTGTCTATCAAGTGATGGATAGCTAGGGAATGCAAGGTTATATACCACCTACCTCTAAACTTGGATACCATAGCCTTAGCCAAATTTAAATCTCTCTCCACTTTGAAATTATAATATGAGTAGCTTCTCAAGCATAACTAGTACCTGTTGATGGCCAAATTGACACATGCAACATAGGCAAGATGAGATCACCTTACTTATCTTAAAAAAGATGAACGATCATGAAATTGATCACCTTCCAAGTTCTTGAGAGTTGGGTCACAACTATGCTGGTTAGCAAAGTGTTCTATACGACTGTAATATGCAAAGGGGCCTACTAGTTTTTATTGAAAAATGGGGTATTCTAATCAAAATTAATCTAAGAGCATATTTAAAAAATGAGAAAAATATATTTTAGAGCATGAATGTGCACTATTTCTTGGGTATGGCCCAAGTTTAGCTATGAATCCACTAGGGAATATTGAACTTGATGTGATTATTTTGGGATATCAGGCTTGTCATCCAAATTTGTTGGGGTGGCAGTAGCGTTGACTTCAAGTGAAGGTTGTTTATTTTCTTCCAATACATGATCAATGGACTAGACATCCATCTATTGGATTAATTGGTTTAAAATTTCTAGGTAGGGTTGAAAAGTTAGTTCAGAATGGTTTTGGTAATGAACCCTACACTAGCTAGGAAGTAATAAATCCCACAAGTCTGCCCCTTCTCCTAGGATGAGTTTGTCTTGATTCAATCTTTGTGCTAACACACGTAGATTAATCAAGGCCATGTTTTCATCATCATCTATAGGCTTAGTAGTAATGTCATAACTTCATTAAAATAGTCTAAGGTTCATTAGGAAAGTCATAAATTCATTAAGACTATCATAAATTCATCAGGAAAGTCATAAATTCATTAAGACTATCATAAATTCATTAAGACTATCATAAATTCATTAGGAATGTCATAAATTTATTAAGATAATTATAACTTTGCATTTAGTGCATCATGGGGCCAAACCAATAATTCTAACATGTCCATATGGATGGGTTTATGGTAGACAAGGTCCTATTTCACACCCCATCTCACTTGAACATTGCAAGCTACATTGCGTTCACACTTTCTCTCAAGAGCCCTAAGTGCCAAAAAGTGGGAAACTCTGGAAAAATATTTCTCAACAATTGTGGAACCTACAAAATTTTTGTCTGAAAGTACAAGGTCATGTAGGTTCCCTCCACAATAACCTTTCTTATTTTTTGAAATCTCCAATCTACTTGATCATGGTGACAATTTTTTAAATGTTGCAAAAGCGTCAAATGTGTTTAGTAAAAACTTGTCAAGAGCCATAATTTTTTTTTTTTTTTTGTGGGGCCAAACCAAAAGTACCAACATGTCTAGGTGGGTGTTTTCATGTTAGGAAAGTTCCCATTTCACACCCTTACATGATCGATTGTTCCAAACTATATTTTGTCAACACTTTCTCTCAAGAGCCCTAAGTGCCAAAAGTGGAAAACTTTAACAAGTTATTTATTTAAAATCGTGGAACTTAGAAAAATTCTATATAAAGTTACAAGTTCATTTAAGATCCATATATAATAACCTCTTTCACTTTTTCATATCTCCAATCCATTTGCCGATGTCAACAAGTTTTCAGACATTGAAAACACATCTAATTCATTGAAGAGAAAGTTGCAAGGTAGAATAATTTTCATTTTGTTTTCATGGGGCTAAAATGATAGTGCCAACACATATGAGTGGGTGGTTTTATGCTAAGTAAGGTCCTATTTTACACCCCATCGTTCCCGATCATTCTAGACTACATTGTGCCAACACTTTCTCCTAAAAGCCCTAAGTGCCAAAGTGGTGAACTTTCACAAGTTGTTTCTCCAAAAAGGTGGCACTTAGAAAAATATGGTTTGATGGTATAGGGTGACATAAGATCCATCTACTATACAATCTCTCAATTTTCATATCTCCAAGCCATTTGGTCATGGAAACAAGTTTTCGCATGTTGAAAAAAATCAAATGTATTACAAGGTAGCATAATTTTTATTATGTTTGTTGTGGGGAAAAATTGATAGTTCCAACATGTCTAGATGGGTTATTTTATGCTAGGAAAGGTTCCATTTCACACACCAACATGCCCAATATTTCCATACTACATTGTGTTGATGCTTTATCTTAAGAGCCCTAAGTGCCAAAAGTGGTGAGATTTGATGAGCTCTTTCTCTAAAACCATGACAATTAGAAACATTCCTTCTAAAGGTATAGGGTCATATAGGATCCCTCTATAATAAACTCTCATTTTTTCGTATCTCCAAGCCATTTGGCCATGATGACAAGTTTTCACACATTGAAAAACATCAAATGCATCGAAGATAAAGTTGCAAGGTAGCATAATTTTCGTTATATTCATCGTGGGGCCAAATTGAAAATGCAAACACATGTGAGTGGGTGGGTTCATGCTAGGAAAGGTCCTATTTTTCACCCCAACATGCCTGACCGTTCCAAACTACATTGTGTCAGTGCTTTCTCTTAAGAGCCCTAAATGCCAAAAAATGGAAAACTTTGACAAGATGTTTCTTTGAAACCATGGTACTTAGAAACATTTCATCTAAAGCTATAGGTTAATGTAGGGCCCCTCCACAATAACCTCTCTCATTTTTTGATATCCTCAAGTCATTTTACCATGGCGACAATGTGTTTAGATGCTACAAAAAGTATCAGTTGTATTTAGTAAAAATTTGAGAGGAAATTTTTACATTCTTCATCTTGTGGGGGTAAATCGACAATTCCCACACATTGCAGTGGCTATAGAATAGGTCCACTTTAGGGTTTTTGGTCACCATAGGTCTCTTTAATAATTGCAAAGGAAATCCTGTGATGCATGAGAGATATTTGATAGTGCCATGAAATAAGTCATGAAAGTTTTTAAAAGAAACAAGGGACAATCACATTGACAAACAACTTTATGAAAAATTTCAAGTGAAAAAGTGTTAAAACAAAATGTAAAAGATGAAAACCAATATGAGAAGAATAGATGATAGTCAAAAAGAGCTTTGATAGTAGCCAATTGAGTTAACTATGGCAAAGCCAAGAATCATAGTTACAAGGAATGGAGTAAGAGATAAATAAAGAACAATGACAATAAACAATGATGGAGTTAAATTTTCAAGAGTCTAATCTTTAAAAACCTCATTAAACCCTCATTAACCTTTTGTGGATTATAGTGATTAAATTGAGGTTTTCTTTTACCATGAAAAACTTGGATATTCTTTCTTTGGCTTGTCTTTATGATTTTTAAGTTCCCTCACTTGAGTTGAATATAATAGTCTCATTTATACCAAAAATGATAGAACAAATAATTATGAGAAGGAGAATATAATGGTGATCAATAACAAGTAAATGCCATGTTTGATAGTGGAAAGATTAAAGGAATGCACAATGAGCATCACATGACAACATATGATAAATATTAAGGGACACAGTCTTAGGGAAATATTAAGAGATAGATACGGTCAAGGAAATAATTTTTATTCTTCATTACATTGACGTCATGAAGGACATCCATAGTCTTATTCTTGGTTAGATTGACATCACAAAAATGTATATAAGAGGGAGTAGAAAGTAGTTCTACCTTTGTCATTTCCATGTTAATTTTTTATTATATCTTGCTAGTGTAGGAAATCTAAGGAAAACACTCATGATAAGACCATTCTTAGAAGCTTGTATAATAACCTAGTGAACCTATATACTCTTATGAATGTATGATCTACACCAAAGAACTAGTCTCCTCCATGGATTAAATTGAATTTAGTCATAAATTTTTCGGTCAATATAGGAATATATTTATTTGAGAGGAAGGAAAATGTGGGCATGGGGAATAACTATAAATATGAAATAGTGATTGGTCAACTAGAGGATAGGGGTCCATACTATAAATAGGTCACATCATTTAATGAAATAGGAAATGCTAGGTTGGTCAAATGATAACATTGACATAGGAACAAATGTGCAATGATGGATGGGTACTTGAATGCCCTTGGGATCCCTAAGTTTTATAGTTTCATGGATATCTACTCTTCAAGTTTTAGGGGGAAGTCAAGCTAGAAAATATCAAATGTAGATACTAACCAAGGGGTATCAACAAGCTATTTTGGAAATATTAGTTTGTCATTATTTAGTCCTAACAAGTATGCAACCATACTTTAGTCCAAATGGAAAAGTGAACATTTTTTATCATTCAATTAATCAATTATTGTGTAAATATGGATAACATTAATCATTTATAGATACATAGATTCATTATTTATTTATTCAAATAATAATTTATAATACAAATATGGATACCATTGATAAAAAAGAAATGTATTAACCAAATAGCCATATAGGCATACAACATTATACATGTCGATATAACATATGTACAATAAATCCATATAGGCTTACCAAAATACCATATGGACATACAATGTCACATATATCTAATACAAAATATATGCTCAAACATTCCATATAGGCATACAACAAAGAACCCTAATACATAGTCATTTCCCTCTAGACAAATGAAATAGATAATGAGTTATCTTTGTCTTTTTGGGGGATGGAGATACATATGATGGTGGTATCCTTAAAAATCGTTCACTCGACTTCATGTTTAAAGATTTTTGGACCCCCAAGTAATATAATAAAAAGTATATACATTAATATATAAAAATTATATTATAAAATAAATATAAAAAAAATCATTTATCACCTACAAATAATCACTATGTTCATTCACAACAAGGGCACACTCACGATCTAGAGTTGCGAAGCGTTGTGGAAACCATCAAGACAAAAAATAAACTACAAATGAATATCAATTATTTTTTCAATGATAGACAGATAAGTCAATAAATATAATGTGAAATTTACTACTCTTCCTCATACCTTTGTCAAATGCATCAAGCTTTCTATTTTTGCAACAACACCATGCTCTACTATCCTATGAATATCAAGAGGAGTGTCTACTTGCATCATATAAAAATTTAACAACAGTATTCAATTACCAAAACTACTTGAGTGAAAGTTCACTATATTACCTGATATTGAATTTTTACATAAATATTTAAAGGGTTTAAACTATCCAACAGTGCTAAAAATCTAACTTAATAATTAACAATTCCTTTACATGGAATATAGATTCCATACCAAGACACAGACAAGCATGATAGTGGTTATAAAGCATTTAATATCACTCATAAATGTTATTAATAACATTATGCAAAAAAATCATAACCTCAAGTACTTATATATATATTCAAGAATTACCATGTCAAGTATATCAAGTGGCCTAAAATTGAAGGATTCCTCATGGTTTTCAAGACTAAATACCTCCAAACATCAAATTTTCATAATGTGGAATCAAATATTCTTGTTAAAATGACTAGAGTATTGTGATCATATCCATGTAAGCCAAGAATTCAAATGAAGCAATAAAGTAAATCTAAATATAAGACTCCTCAAACTAATATCATTCCAAAACATATTAGTGAATGATAAAACATCAAATTGGCCCCAAATAACACACATCATAGCATATGAAGGCATCTAGAACATGTAAGTCAACTAGGACCCATGAAGATCAAATCAACTCACCAACCAAGATCTATGCCATCTAGAGAAGAAAAATTGAAAGAAGGTAGAAACGCTCTTAAAATCTCAAGCTAAAAAGGGGGTCTCTATTTTGATGATAATATAAGGAAAAAAACCTCACCAAAATAAGATAAAAAGAAAGAATAAAATGATAAATTAAGTGGCTTAAGAGCCTTATATGTATTGTAGATCAGGTAAAATTCAAGAAAGAGCATGAATCAATGATAGAAACCACAAAACCACCCAACTCAAGCTAATAAAGACCCTAATCCAACAATGAACCACAAATGACAATAAAAATCACAAGAATAAAAGTAATAACACTCAATATCTATGCCAAAGTTGATTCATCTCCATTTCTCTTCTCCATTTTTCTTTTTTTGTTCGTAGATTTGGAGTATGCAAGATATTTGATAAGCTTGATGTTGATGCAAGATGGCTAGATCTCAAGATAGAAAAACTTCAAAGATTGTGGTTACGGTTGGAATGAAGGTGATGACTTGCTTTTATAGAAATCCTAATTCAAATGAAGGGAAATTATTGAATGATGAGGTATGATGATCAATGGATGAAGTTAATTGAGAAGAAAAAGAGATAAGGATGGGAAGGAGGGACTGTGATCCAACAAATTGGAATGAGAGATAGGACTTGGATAAGAATATAAATATATTAAATAGTTGCAACAATTATTTAATTTAGGAGAGGGAAAATGAATAATTAAATAATTAAAAATAACTATTTAATTATAGAAGAAAAGAGGGACATGAAATATTTAAATAATTGAAAGCAATTATTTAATAATAGATGGAGGGAAATGGTAAATAATTAAATAATTAGAAATAATTATTTAATTATGGAGAAAATAAAATGATAAATAATTAAATAAATGAGATTTATTTAATTATGGAGGGAAAAAGCTAAAGAATAATTAAATAGTTAAAGTAATTATTTAATTATAGAGGAAAATGGAAATAAATAATTAAATTTAAATAAGAGAGGGAAAAATGACAATTAGTGACATAATTTAAATAAATTGACATTTATTTAAATTAAACAAAAGAGGAATAAAGATAAAATGAATGAATTAAATAATTAATAATTATTTAATTAACATAAGAATATGACCTTAGAAAATAATTAAATAATTAAAATTATTTAATTATGCAAGAAAGAAGGCGAATTAGTGAAAAAATGTTGCTTGCAAGCTCGAGACATTTTTTAGTTTCTACATTTTTCCCTTTTGATACAATATGATTTTGAGTGTTGTGCCAAAGAATAATTATAAAAATTCGACTCAGGACGTGTCCCAACATGCCCTGGTTAAAGCTAGATAGGATGATGCCCCCTCAAAAAAATTGACAAATTTTTAAAAAATTGATTTTTTTGGCAAATGTGTCGATAAGCTAATTTGATAGGTGCAAATGAGTTGGTAATGAAAAATAGGCTCAAAAGTTGATATAGGGCTTGATATTTGTGTTCAAAGGAAAAATTTGATGCGGCCAGTTATGTAGGGGCTCTATTAGGTCGAATTAGGTTATAAATATACCATAGAGGGTGAAACTAAGTCATTTGTACACTTTTGGTTTAGAGATCTAGGAGCTCTAGCGTGAGATTTGTTATAAACTATTGTCAAAATGTCACTTGTACTAGTCATTTCTCATAGAGGATACCAAGTACGATCATTCAGGAACAAGGAGGGATCATGCATGATGGTATGTATCTAAACCTTGCTTCATGATTCTGCCAATTTTAGGTAGATTTTATGGCTCAAAGAAGGGCTTTCAGATGCAGTGCAATTTTTGCACCACAACTGTTATCATGTTCACCACAATTGTGGTTCCTTACACCACAACTGCAAAGTGCGACACAATCATTTTGTGGCAGCACATAGCTATGACACAAGTATAGCCTACTCATAATCATTTTGTGCACTGTAATTGTGCTAATGTGATGTAAATATAGGGTAGAACATGACACAACTAAAAAACTACACCACAAATGCATGATAGTGACACAAGTGTGAAAATACAATGTAATTGTAGAGTGTGACACATATGACCGACAGTGTGACATAATTGACTGATAGGCTAATTGGAGCAAATTTTGGTAGAACTTTAAAAATGCAATAGGTCAAATAGGCTAATTTAGGCATTGTGATTAACATGATGTGATTTTTGTGAATGTAGGTGAGACTTGTACCTATATGTACATGGGAGAGTTGACCAACATCCTTTGCATTGTGATATCACCTCTCAGTGGAGGAGCATGATATAATAACTACTTTGGGATTATACCATGTGACTTTTATGCTTGTTGTATGGGCTAATAGGGGCTTGCTAATGACACTTGTAGAGAGGTGGTACTCGGAGACGACTTCCTTCCACCTACCAATTGGTGAGGTGATGATGACATTGGAGGACATGTGGAGGATCCTGGGGCTTCCTATTCATGGGGGCAGGTAGTTTATGACACAGGTCGAGGATTGTTGGCGATGTGATGAGTGTTTGAGACTGATGACTTGGTGGAGCTAGGGGTTGAGGACTACGAGATCCGATGGGACACCTTGGTAGAAAAATACCACATGCTTATTGTAGTGTAATGCATAGTGACTGGGGGAGTGGTAATCCAAAATAGACATGGCCATGAATTTTTAGTGGGGTGGGGGGAGATGTTGGAGAGGATGATGGAGAGAGCCACTATTTACACTTGGGGACCCTACCTTTTGGCTATGTTGTATTTCTAGCTACATGATGTAACATATAGGGATGGACAGTCCATCAACTATGGGAATACCCTACTCATGGTATGGGTATGGGAGCACATTGTTGTATTTCGGCCACTAGTTGACAGAGACATGGCTCTAGGCTTGCCATATGTTTATATTTATGGAGGTGCAATTACTCAGATTTGGGTTGGAGATGTTTGATATTCGAGGCATGGGATCAACTTGCTGGATGGCTTCACATGGAGGCAATATAGGGACTTTATTGTGTGGTATGATGACGCAGAGCACATTCATTACTATCCTCATACTAGATATCTAATTGGATAGACAATCTTAATGTATCATATCATTGAGTGACACTGCCAGAGAGGGTCCTGTGATAATTTGGAGAGTGGCAAGGGGTTCCTATTGGTGTAACAAAGTATGTACAATCAGCATGAGAGGTCCCACATTGGGGTCCTATGATCAATTTTTAGGTAACTATGTAGGACATTGGAGCATTACAACCCATTTGCTGGTAAAATGTGTCTCAACCTTGCAATTATATAAAGGTTATTATTGATAGGATATATATATATATGAATATTATATATATATATATATATATATATATATATATTTCCTAGTTACATCAATAGGTGTAATATACAATGGGATCACATGGTGGAGGGGAGAAGTGGGATGCATGTAAATAAATTTTTGTGAACTATTTTAGAAAACTTCTAAATGGCCAACTTATATTAAATAAATGATACATTGTAAATCTAGATCATTAATTATTAAGTTTTAGATCTAATGGTGGATATTTTGTTGGTTTGTCTTGCCCTAGAAGGTAACCCTATTTTATGAGGGTGTTGTACTATGTTTGTAGATGGTGATTTATTCTGAGTCTGATAACAGTCGTGTTGTCTTTGGATTTCTGGTTAGTGATACTCCTGTGAGAAGCTTGCTTTGCAAGTATATTGTAATTTTTGTGATTCCTGAATAATATATTGGGCAACTTTTGCAGTGTGGGATTATTCTCTCAAAAGGGTTTTCCCCATGTAAATCACTGTGTTGTGGTATGCATGATATTTATGTTTAAGTTTTTGTAATTGTTGAAGATTTTTAAAGTTTTGCATTATTCCTGTAGACACTAAATAAATTTCCTAGGCCCACGAACTTTATTTCTTCGTCGATTCCCCCTTTATTCCTAATAATTAAATATTTTTTAATTTTTTAATTATTTTCTAAAGTCATAAGTCTTCTATTAATTAAATAATTTTAATTATTTAATTAATTCATTGCCTCTTTCAATAAATTAAATAAATTTTATTTATTTAATTCTTTACCTCTTTCTACTATAATTAAATAGTTATTTTAATTATTTAATTATTCACTAGCCCTTTCTATCATTAAATTAAATAAATTTTATTTATTTAATTGCATACTAATTTGTTATCTTCCCATTTTTTAATTAAATTATTATTTGATTCAAAAACCAGCTTGTCACATGTCTTCTATAATTAAATAATGCTTTTATTATTTAATTATTCATCTCCCTCTCAAAACACATAATTTTATAATTATTTGAATTCCTCCAGCAACCTCTTTTTTGGGCCAACCTCATTATCCGTGTCAATCTTATCTTCTATTATCTCATTCAATTTAAGCCTTTGATTGAATTATTTTATAATTAAATCTTAGCTATTTATTTTTATCTTTGCCCTAATTTTTCCCTAACCCTAAATCATACTACAAATTTCATTCTTGGCTATTGATTGAGATATCTTATTGACATTGAATCTTAGCCCTTCATTCAAATTTATCTTTTATATAAAAGACCCTATCTTTGTCATTTTCAGACATCTAGTTCATATGCAAGTACATGCTGCTAGTGTGAGACAACTATCTTCAATATTTTGCTAGTCATTGTCATAGGCTACTAGTGCATACTCAAATATGAGGGCATCAAGTACATTCAATTAAAATGGAGAAGGGCAATGGAGGTGAAGCAATGATGGCATGAAGACTTTATGGTGATATTGCTTTATATTTCATGTTTTTATTCTTATTGGTGCTCTATTGCTTGATTTGGGTCTTAGGATTAGAGTTTATACTTTTTATTACCTCAAATTAGATTTTTATCCTAATTACATTGGTGAACCCGGTGTGAATCTAACAAGAGTTTGTAGATTTTTTTAGAAATTTTAGTTTTTTAGGTTTGCGGTGCATTTGCAAGCTGAAATGACACAACTGCCAAAAGCTAGTGTGATGCAATCACAATCTGGAAAGCTACAACTGCTTCAGAGTAGAAAATATCATTTGGGTTGCTTCTATTTTTGGATTTTTCGATCATTTTTGGTTTTTGGTTTTTGTGTTTATTATCTAACATTGATTTTACATCATATTATTCTCATGTTTGGTCAAAATTGGTTGTATCTTTTATGTTTTGAAGCTATAGGTTTTCACGACATTACTGCTTAGGGTATCGCCGCAACTGTTCAGGATCCCATAACATCATTAATTTGCATCTATTTTCAAAATTTTCTCTTGCTTTTGGTTTTTGGTATTGGGTTGACGCATAACATCATTATCATATCATCTTGTTTTTTGGTTTGGTCAAAATTGATCTTTTTGTTGTGTTTTTTGCATTTCTAGGTTAGTTCGCTACAACTATTGAGGGAAATGATGCAATAGATTTAGACTTGATCACACTTTGCCAACATAGTAGCCTTTGAAAAAGCTGCAGCCGTCTAGTTCTGCACTGCAACTGTCAAAATCCAATGAGCCAAAACTATCATTTATAGTGACATAATTGCTTGTTTTCCAAAAAAATACATTTTATTATGAATTTTCAATTCTAGTTTTTTGCATTCGGTAGCTTAGGCATTTTTTGGTCCAATATCTGATTTTCACTCATTGGCTTTAAAATTGAAAATAATCTTGCATCAACTGGACCTTCTATCACATTTTGATTTGGGTACCTAAAATAAATATTTTTCTTCTATGTCTTGTGGTTTTTAATTTTGTTGAGAGCTGTGTATGCTCTTCTCTGCATCATTTTGGTGATTTTGAGAATCAAAAGCATCTCTTGATACTTGCATTATCACCCACACATTTTGATTCATTAAGGTTAATGAACACCATGTGAGTGAGGCAAGTGTGTTGCGTATGCTCTCTCCTCACACCTTGTGCAAACTTGGAGATAAAAAAGTACGTTCTTGCTTTTGTTTATCCTTAGAGGGGCTTGCCTAAGAGACACATCTGTATGGAGAACTTGAAGGTGACTCCAACCAATATTTCCCTCAGGCTAGTATATAAAAGGATGCAACAAAATGTCATAGTCCTCATGGTATGTATGCCTTAGCTATACAGTGTCATTTAGAACGGGGTACTTTCGTAAAATTATAAGAGCCCCTATAAGAGTGATTAAAGCCTTAAGTGGCTTGCTAAATTCTCATGAGGTGCCATGTCCCTGAGTTATGATTAATAACCAAACTAGTTAGAATCCACCCTTATGATTGGGTTTTGGTGATGTTCTTAGTGTAAGGGTGTAACTATTGGATTTTGTGGTTGCATTACTGATATGTGGTTGTCATTGATGTCAACACTATTAGCATTGATGATGCTTAAGGCTGTATATGTCGAAGATATTGAGAAAATTGTAATAAATATATTGCAGGCAACCAGTGGAGCTGTGAAGGTCAAAATGTTGGAATTTTTTTTACGTTGAAGATCTGAAGGCGTACATCAAAGGGTTTGTTGTTGAGCCTATCTAGTATGTTATCCAAAAGTTTCAGTGGTACACATCAAGATTTGAGGAAGTTATGAAGTTCTGTGTTCCTACAGTTATTCAATTACTGTAGTAGGTGTTCTTGGAAGAAGAGGATAAAATTCTGGTAATTTCAGTTGTTACACATGTACCTGTGACATTATTGGATGAGTCTAGATCATGATCTATCCTTACTATACGTTTGCATTGAATGGATTATTCATGATTGAAGATTTTTCATTGTATGCTTAAATTTTTCCTGTTCTTGGCCAACATGATGGTAGTAGCATGTTGTGGATCCATAAGGATTATTATTTTAATGTTTGGCATGTTCTAAGGTGTTTTTTTGGGTCCTCACTATGTTGTGACTGACTTGTTTTGGTGCACATTAAGATTTATTCATGTATTGAGGCCGACAGTTGTAATTCATTCTTTATTTTAGACCGACAAAGTTGTTGATGTAAAATCTATGTGGCGGATATAGAAGAGTGATTGCTTATTCATTTTGAAGGGTGCTCAAGGTATGCTCAGTGTGTGCAAGTGATGTACATGTGCGAATAAAGGTTAGATCATTCAAGAGAAGAGAAAAGTGTGGAAGAGATTGAGTAGAGTGTGAAAGAGATTAAGCAGAGTGTGGAAGAGTGTGTAGAAGTTTTTGTGTGCCTAACTTGAACTGTAATCAAAATTTTGTAGAAGCTATTACTTTAGTTGAAACTCATCAGATAGATTTAATCTAATTATTGTATGTAAGGAAGTGAGCCTTCCTCTAAGTAGTGTGCTCTAGGCAGTGTGCCTGAATGCAAGTATATTCCCTTTTAATTCTTCATTATACTTCTAACAAGGTATAATCTTGTGGACTAATATCCATCATGGTTTTTCCCCTAACAGGGTTTCCACATATAAAATCTTGGTGTTCATGTGTCTTTGATGTGTTATTGATTTATGCTTGCACCGTTAATTATCAAATATTCGATTTAAGGATGATTAATGTTTAATAATTTTGATTTTGGTAACAAATGATTCAACCCCCCTCTCAATTGTCTATCCTTGTTTTTCCAATAGTAGCATCGCACCCATAAGAATTTATGCCCAACATTTGGGTCCCTTCAATGAGATGAAAATCCTTAGCTTGCATAAGTTTTTTGTTTTGAGCTTATGTATTTCCATGAAGAGGGTGATTTACGATATCCTTCCATAGCAAGAGGCCCCTACTCATCCATTATCATAGGAAAAAGGTGACACATAACCCAAAAGGGTGTCCCTCCCTTGCATCGAAGGAGATTCCTAGAGTGGGTCTAAGAGTGTTGCCGTTGGCCATTTCCCTTAGGGATAGACAAGTGCTTTATGTGTGTGATTTTGTATTCGATATGTGCTATACTTGTGGAAATTAAAGGTGACTAACCTCAAGAAAACACACATTATGAACATACTTTTGTATATTTTCAGACCATCCCAAGTGTTTTTAGACTATTAATAGTGTTTTCTATTCAGACTTTGCAAAAAATCAGACCCAAAATTGAGTTAAAAACATTCAACTTAGGTCAAAACAAACAATGCACCACAACTGACTATTATTCACCGCAACTACTATTCATAAAATTGCAATTGATAACTTGAAAACCATAACTGATTCACAAAACACCACAATTGACATTAAGAATGACGCAATTGCCTACTGTTGAAAATTTTAGGGAAAACAAAAGCAACCCAATCTCTGATTAGCTCTTGAGAATAATCTTGTCCTTTTATCACGGAATTGCAATCACGAGGCCTATCATTTTCAGTCCATCCATTACCACATCTTTGCATTATTTGCATTTTCCATAGGCCAAACATTAGGTCATCTCTTAGCTTGCATACATCTTGCTGTAAAATTTGGCTTTGGAAATTCATCAGAATTTAAAGCAGTCCATAGGTTACAAAATCAGATTTATCTTGACCTTACTTTCCATGATTTTTAGTCCTTTGTCATTTAGGTTGGCTCCTCAGGGCTAGTTTGAGACCACCTTTGTCAACTTTTCATTTTAGTCTTTACTGTCCTTGATGTCTTGATAAATTAGGTTTTTCTCCTTGGCTATCTTGGTTTGGTTAGTAACCTTACCTTAGACTTACTATAAGGTGCTTAGTTTTCATAATCTTAGTTATCATTTTAGGTCATATTACCATTTTCACCCTCCATCATCCTTTCACATTTACATTACATTTAGCATACCTTGGTCTTGAATATACTAAAAATATTGACCTCATTGTGACATTATCTTATTGATGTCTTGACCATTGTCACTTTGTCTCCTTATCTTGGTATCATCCTTAGACATCATCTTGCATACCTTAGACATACCATAAATTTAGATCATTATGACAGTATTGACATCTTGATTATTGTCACTTTGAGTCTTTATCTTGGTATCATCCTTAGACATTATATTACACCTTGAAAAATGCACAAAAAAATAGTTGCATACTATAAATTTTGATCTCGTTGTGACACTATCCTATTGACATCTTGACTGTTGTCACTTTGAATCCTTATCTTGGTATCATCATTAGACATACCATATACTTTAAAAAATTTAAAAACATGGTTGCATAACCTTGGTCATAATCATACCTTGGTCATACCTTGGGCATCATATCACACTCACCTAACCCTTTTGCAAGTCTTTTTATGGTCGAAACAAGATTGCAAAGGAAATAAAAAGAGATGGAATTCCCTCAAGAAGATGAGTTTTCCAAACCCTTTATAAATTCTTCCCATGAGGTGCCTAGACCACAAAAATCATTTATCAATCCATTTGAAAAGTTCATAATAAGAGACAAACAAGGTTGTGTGACTATAGAGGAAGTAGAGGCTACTACACAAGACCCCAACGTGGCCTCTTTTGTAGATGAGTTAGTGTCACTTGACCCCCAAATGTTCCTATCTAAGTTGTTACATGAAGGAGCTACACTTCTCCATGGATTTGATGTAAAAAACTCCGAGTGATGCCTTCCCCCAATAAACAAAATCAAGGACATGGTACATCTACCTGTAATGGCCCCATACCACAAGTCAATACTTCCATTCCATTGGGAGGGTCCACACAAGACTCCACAACAATCCACACATCACCATTAGGAACCCAAACAATGACACAAGGAATGAAACAAAACATGACACAATCTATGACACAACCCATTAACACTTCATTCAATCCATTCTCCACATCTAAAGCTATGGGGAAATCATCTTCCAATCCATTTGTCATGGGTCTAAAAAAATCAAACAAAAGACCTATGTTTGTTGTTAATGGTCCTAAAACTTCCAAGACAAATTCTATACCAAACATGGGGACCTCTCAACATACCATCACGTCACAACAAGGGCCTACTCCTAGCATGCATGCACAACACAATACCCAAGGGTCTAATCCAAACAACACACAAGGACCTTTCACACAACATGGCGACCAAAAATTACATGGTCACACTTTTTCAAGTTCATGGAAAACACAATCCAATCCTCCCCACACCAATCACATTCCAACTTTCGACCAAAACATTCATAAACAAATACCACTTTTCACCCCATATGCAAAACCAAAATCCATCCTATACATTCATGACCAATCAAAATCCATCTCACAACATTAGATTACAAAATGCTAACATAGAATCTCATCACAATACACAAGCCACATCATTGACACAAGTGAATGTCCTAGGAACTCAAATTCTTTCTTTGTAACAAGAAGTGGAGAATATGTAAGTATCAAACAAAAAAACTTATTCAACAAAAGACTGATGTCCATATCCATTTGACAAAAGTCTATACATGTATTCTTCCCACATAGCTACATCATGCCTAGCTTTCCTAAATATAGAGGAAAGGGAAACCTTATCGAACATGTGAGAGATTTTTTTACAACTTGTATAAACATTGCAAATGAACCCACATATTTAATGAGACTATTCCCATGTAGTTTAATAGGACAAGCACTTAAGTGGTTTGCACATTTACCAACATGAATACAAACATGGGGAGACTTGGTTCAAAAATTTGTAGAACACTTTGCATACAATACTGACAATGAGATAAAAATCACTACCCTATGTCACACTACACAAGAAGAAGGTGAATTTTTTTTGACATTATTCCAACGATGGAGGAGTTTAGCTAGCAGATGTCCTGTGGAAATACCCAAAAAACAAAAAGTTGTCATATTTTTGGAAAATATCAATTAAAATTTAAGACATGAACTATGAATGCAATGTTGTGCCTCATTTACAGACTTAGTGAAGAAGAGAATAATCCTTGAGAAAGCACTTATTGACAAGGGAGAGATCAAAACCTTCAACAAGAACACGACTACCCAAAACACTTCAAATGACAAGAACAAATATTGGGCCCATAACAAAAATGTGACCATAACAAAAATGTGACCAATGATGGAGTCATTGATGCCAAGGAAATACACACAGAACCTACCATTAAACTAAGGGGACCCAACACATCAAACAACCCACCACGTGATCCCGATCACACAAAAAGTATCATCCAAAACACACAAGAACAAAGAGTCCAAAGGAAGTTTCCCACAAGACGTAAATATACTCCCTTAAGGGAGCCCATTGAATCTGTCCTTAAAAAAATTTTGCAGAAAAATTCCATAACACTTCTTGATGTGAAACGATATGAACCAGGGAAATTCAAACCTTCTTGGTGGGATGATAATGCCTTTTGTGACTATCATCGAGCTAAAGGAAACCCAATGTCACAATGCAGACAATTAAAAATATCATTCATGACCTCATTGAAAATGACACCATAGAAGTTGATGGACAACAACAAACCTCCATCAGTGACCATAAGGTATTTACGGATCCATTACATGGCCCTGAAAAAGGAAAGGCCTCAAATTCAGGTACTAATACTAATAATTATACCAACTATACTAGTACCAAGTTTAAATACACTACCATCATAAATCATATCCAAGCTATTGATGATTATGTTAATACCATCACTATCAAGAAGCCATCAGAATGTGTCATCAATACTTGTCGAACCAAGGTGACTATCCAAGATTCTCCCCTAAAACAACAACAACCAAAGACTCAATACAATTTACTTGACCATTCAAGGAAGACATCCACACAAATCTCTATCCTAGAGTTGTTACATAAATCACCTGAACATAGAGCCATTCCTGACAAAGCCTTGCAAGACACTACCATACCCACTGACCTCCATGCCAATCGCTTCTAGGAGATGGTGGGTTACTTGGTTAATTCTCATCATGTCACCTTCTCTGATCAGGATTACTTGACCCAAAAGATTAATCACAATGACCCCTTGCATCTTGAAGTCTTCATTCATAAACATAAAGTCAAATGAGTTTTGGTAGATGGTGGAGCAAGGTTAAACATTTGCACCTTTAAATTGGTTAAGGCATTAGGATTTTCTAAAGAATGTGTAGATACAACAAATAGTATTGTTATCAAAGAATATGATGATGAAGAATGATCTTCCAAGGGTGTTATAACACTACCAATAAGAGTTGGACCTGTAGTACAAAACATCACATTCCAAGTCTTGGACCTTGATCTCCCATGTAACCTCCTTCTTGGCTAACCTTGGATCCATGCTATAAAAGGTGTACCATCCACATGCCATCAATGCCTCAAGTTTCCCCATGAAGGCACCAAAATAACAATAACAGGCGATCTTGACCCCTTTCAATATTGCAACAATCTAAGGGGGACTACTCAATTCCAAGTGCCTATCAATAAGGAAGCTTCATCATCCACATCATCAAACTACATTGATCTATCTTCATTGATCATCATCTATGTCATTTACCACACTATGAAACCCCAAGGTCCAAGCCCATGACATGGGATGTGGAGAATATCGTATGGATAATTTATTGCAAAACAATAATGCTAATGCTGTTAAGAAGATTTTGACTTCTAGTAATGATGTCAAGACAACTTCAGAAGGTACACAAATCGATGGTCATTCTTTGATTACTACCTTTTTGGATTATGATGATACATCTTCCTTTTCCATATCCATTTCCTCTCAAGCCTTTCATGTCCATGATAACCCCATGTTCGATCAGGATATCTATGATTATCCACTTTTTGATCATGACCCCATCGAGGATATCCAACCATTATCCTTCCATCTCACCCACCTTGGGATAGGATATGCATCTCCTACTATTGCCTCTACTAAGTAACCTTTTAAAGTCATTAAGGATGTGCAAGACTCCTTTGATGTTAATATTTCTAAAAAGGATAGTCTTGAAGACTACATTGATGGCATCACCACTCTCGTTCTTTCACCAAAATTTCTTGTCATTCCATCCATCTCACCTATCTCACTCACATCCATGCACATCATAGACATGGATCAACAAGTCATATCTCAAGATAAGAACAAGGGAAAAGCTCAAGAATCGAAGATGAAGATGTCCTCTTTAAAAGGAGATCAAGAATCAAAAGATGTAATGAAAAGAAAAGAATGTCAAGACAAGTCCTCTAGTCAAAATAAAAAGCTATTGGACAAAGCAAAAATAAAAATCAGAAAACATTGGTCTCCATTAATGCTCCTTTTCCTAAAATCACTAGGGACATCTCTCAAGGAAATATGAAAAACAAAGAACTTGTTGATCCAACATCTCCATCATTATCACTTTCACTCATTTTATACACCCCATTAAATACATCCATATTCACAAACCCGTCATATCAATCCACTTCCATTGGTGATGTTTTTCAATGGACCTTTGACGGTGAACCATTCATATACTCTAGCTCATCAATCACTGAATCACATTTTCATTTGAAGCCTGATGGACCATGTAGTGTGCATATTAGGGATCATACCATATAAATTTTTTTGTCTACCACATCTATCGTACTTCATATTTTCCACTTTCCCTACTCATCTAGATCAGGTCCTTTCATTCAACATAGTCATCCAAACAATGTGAAGGCATCATCACGACAATCTACAGATTAGGAACTTATCAATTCTACACTTAGCTTCAAAGAGCCATGTCATAACCATAGAAATACAAAAAAATAAAAAATAAAAAATCAAAAAAATCGTTACCTTGATGAAAACCTAGCAAACAAGCATCTTGGTGACAACAAAAAAATCAAAAATCAAGAAAATAGAAAAAGAGAAATAATCTGTCCAATAGTGAAAACCACTTTGGTGGCACTTTGGATAAGTACCATGGTGAAAAACTAGAAAATAGGTGCCATGTGTATTTGATCATTGCTCCTTCTTCTACCATCATTCCATCTAGCTTTTCACTTCATTTGTAATAAATCCATACTTCACTCTTCCCGTGTCATGCATAATAGCACCTGGTTGTCTTTTACGTAACCCGTAATGATTGAAATCGTGCATCTTTTTTTCTTTCCTATCTATCCACTCTTACACCTATCTCCTTCCACCCCTAATAGCATTTGGCTATCTTTTACATAACCTAGAATGATTGTCATCATGCATCCTTTTGCCTTTCCTATCTATCCACTCTTACACCTATCTCCTTCCACTCCTAATAAATTGGTCTTATACCCAACTAGGGGAAAATACTTGAACTATATCATCCTTGGATCCTACACTCACTATTAGAGGCCACTTTATCAAAAAGACAAAAAAAAAAAAATTCTCAAAAAGAAAAAAATTAAAATATTCTCAAAAAGAAAAAAATCAAATATTCTCAAAAGGACAAAAAAATCAAATATTCTCAAAAGAAAAAGAAAATCATTAAACAACAAAAATTCAAAAAAATCAAAACATGCCAAAAACACAAAAGCATCGAAATAACTTTCAAACATCCCAAAAATAGAGTCAAAGTCAGTCATATCAGTCCATGTCCATGTTGAACTACGCTACCTTTGCGACTTAACGTAGGCAAGGCCATCTATAGATGAGCCCTTTAGGCATTAGGTTATTCCTTTTAGGTTTGGTCAAATAAAAATCATGATTCTATCAATAAAACAAAGTCAATTCATGTTGAACTACGAGGTCATTGTGCATTGTTACGTAGGCAAGGCCATCTATTGATGAGCCCCTGAGGCCACCTAGGTCGATCCTTTAGGGTTTTTCAAGTCAATCATAATAAATTGGGCATTGTCATTAGACACCAATAGTCGTCAAAACACCAAACAAGTCATGAATAAACAAGACAAGTAAGTCAACAAATATTCAGGTCAACTTAGTCAATTTTCAAAATAGTCAACTATATTAAGTCAACCTCAAACATCGAAACAGTCAATTATTTGTCTTATACAAGATGTGTCCTTCCTGTAAATCAGACATTATCATTAGTCAAACTTTGTAATTTTCCTTATACAGGTGGTCACATGATCAAAACTAGACTTGATGTCTTATATGACATTTTCTTCTCCTGAAACTAGGCCTTGCCAAACAATCAACCCGTTAATCACCTAGTCAATTAAACATCAAGACATAATTATTGGCAAACACTTTGAATGGTTGTTGACTTTGTTGGGCTATTTTGTCTTATATTTTTTCATTTATCTATGACTCATGTTACTAGCTACCTCAAGGATGTCCTATGAAGGATTTAGAGGAGTGATGATGTCTCATGACTCTTTTCTTTGCCTACTGTTTGCGGATTGTCTTGGAAAAAAGACTAGGGTAACTTTTCCTTTAGAATGAGTTAGTACATTCCTTGTCTACGACTGTCTGTTTGCAAGTGCATGACCTTGCACACCTTGGTCTATATCATATCATGGTGTTTGTTGTACATTTGTTATATTTTACCACCCAATGATGATTAATGTAAACCCTAAAATAGAAAAATATGAATCTTTAAGTTGTCTCCGCTAACACCATACTAACATCCATATCTTCTGCGCTACCATTTCTTTTATCTGCATCTTGACAACGTCCTGTGACACACAAACATATCTTTCATACATGATCATGTTAGGAAGCATCATAGATAACATCATCATCACAAACATCATCATATTAGTGCATTTATATTGCATAAGAAAATACAAAAAATAAAACATAGATTGAATCCATATAGAATTATAATTTCATCACATCATATTAATCATGTCATAAACATAACCCATTTATTACATTGCATATTCATTTAACATACATGAAATTTGCATCCTAAAACATTGCATTCAATAAACATCACATTACATAATCATATCATATCATTTCGACATACATTATAATGCATTCACATAACATTCATAATCATTCACATACATAATAACATGACATTAAATGCATCCATATATCATCTAAGTATCATGTATAAGCATAAATTATTCATGCATCATATTACATTCACATATAGCATCATTGCCTAATCATAACAATGCATAACCATCATAAACATAATCATAACCACATAACATCATAACATAAGACTACATATCATATAAATCACTGCCAAAATCATATATCATATATCATATATATCACTCAAAATGTGTCACAATATAGTGTCAAGATGTATCATCGATATCCCAAAAATAGAGCTCATAGGATTGATGATAAAAATGCATGTGCCATGATACAATGTGAAAATATTCTCTAACTCGAGCTGTCATGCTCCCCAGAGGGTGACTGCCATGGCGATGGTTGTCTATCCTTTTGGCAAGGAGAACCTAATGACCTCTACTTCGTGTGTGGGCTGTCATATGGCCCTAATCGTGTCAACCCTAAAACCTTACCACTGCCCTAGGATCTGTTGTGGGATTGTCAGTTGTGGGACTTACCACTGCTCAGGGCCATTGATGTAGTCGGTGCTCTCCTCTCGGGTGGAGCCTCGGCCTCATACAAGTCTCTATAGTATTGGGTATGTGCAGGATCATCATGGAAAAAATAGGCCCTTAAGTGGCAAAAAAATTTAGAAAATCAAAGTTAGGCAACTTGATGTAAAAATTTGAATAAGCTATCTATATTATTTCAAAAATATGTAAGAATAGAATCCGTAGCAAATTGAATGTAGTTTCTAAAGTACTAGATTTATTTTTATTTTTAAAAAATCTATTTGGTGAAAATTTTAAATTTCAATGAAGTATTACTTAAATTTTAGGGAAAATATAAGAAGTAGGTGTCTGTCTGACCACCCTAACCACAATAAAATGATAATATTTTAGATATAAGTAGGGGACTCATGTCTTGATGTGATGCATATTTTTTTGTAATTTGTTTCCAAGTAAATAATTAATCATGATTTTTTTATTACAAATTTAAAAAAATATAAAAACTCGTATGTCTAACCACCTTAACTTGGTCAAAAATTCATCATTATTATTATTATTTTTAATCCTATAGTATGCAAAGCATAGAATGTGACACATGTTTCAGATTCAAAAAATGTGATACCGTTTGAAAGCTATAGATGTTTTTCAATCAGCCTATCAATTAGGACTTTAGTCGTAGTTCAAATTGAAAATGAATAATAATTACTTATTAAATTCAAAGTAAAGCATAATTTATATTGGTGGAAAGCTGAGAATCTCCTTTAAAAATCCTTTTCATTTCATCAATTTTGGGTAAAAAAAAAGTTGTCAGCCACATGGGCCATCATATCACTTAGATATCGCCACTTTTTGGCCCATCATGATCCTGCACATACCCTATTGTTCTCATCTTCCTTCTCTCATAAGTGTTGCAGTCATATCTACACTTGACCCATTGAGGGTGGCAGTGAAATCTATAACTCGTTGGTCTGCCTCTAAAATCCTAATCATTGCAGTATCCCTCTCTACCTACAAACCATCCCTCTCTATCCTCAACCTATCTCGCTCCATCCTCAGTGCCACCACCTTTTCCTCCAGTTCCTAGATCCAAGTTGTGGCCTGCTGTAATTGTGCTTGTAGATTGGCTATCCGCTGGTCTACTAGTCCATCCCCTCCTCCGAATGCCACCTCCTCTAGTCTCTCCTCTACATTGATGCCCATGAATATCCTCCCTCAAAGGATCTGCTTTGCCTCTCCCATTGCCTCCTCCTCCACCTTGACCTAATCCATCACTACATCATGCTACCCTACCTTGAGAAGTGGCACCTCCTCTACCATTCAATCCTTCTCGAGTCTCTCACCCTCACCCTCCTCTTAGATTGGTGATATGGGTCTCCCCCGTTATCTCCCCATCCTCCTCCTCCTATCTCGATCTCCTCCTATCTCGGCCTCCTCCTCTCCCTCCTCTAACGTCTCCTCCATCATCACCTCTCCCTCCATATCCCCGTCCTCCTCTCTATACTTGGTCTCCTCTTTAGCCTCATGGGACCTAGCCTTGATGGTCTACTGGTGCCAACTGATTTGGGTCTATATACAACACTGGTTTGTGGGTGGCCCTTCATGCACCATACTTTGCTATGGTCTTTGCATCCATTGCACCTCCCCTCCATGTGCACTACACTAGCTATAGTGCATCTATGTCTTTCTCTATTGTCACCATTGTAATCACCTAACCCCATGGATGTACCTCTCATGAGGAATGCACAAACTGTGCTGTCCCCTGAGGTGTATCCTGTGCCTCTCCGAATTGCCTCCTGAACCACTCTTGTAGGTACTAATCAATGATATGTCATGACTGTACAATATGACCAATCAAATATCTAGCTTGTTGGAACCATGGTAGGTATTGATCCTCATCCACCCACAGTTGACAATATTTATAGGACCTCCAAATGAAGCTCGCCAACACATCTATCCCATGCCTCCAATATCCTATGTCTCCCACATAGGTCTGAGTCACAACACCTCCATACAAATAGGAATATGACATCCCATCCCCTAGCTATCACCCCACTACAAGATAAAACATTGCGATGTGCTCCCATGCCCATACCATCAACAATGTCACCCTACAACTCATGCTCTAACCATCCTGATATGTGATATCGTATAGTTGAAAAATAAAGCATCACTAACAAAAATGGTTCCCATGCATAAAAAATCCCCTACTCTATCATACCTGCTAGCATCTCTCCCCATCCCACTAGAAAATCCCACCCTTTACAGTCTGGAATGATCACCCCACCAATCAAGGTGTAGAGAACACAATCATATCTCTTGTATTGCTCTGCCAGAGTCTCCCATTTGATCTCATAACCATGCATGCTGAGCTTTTCCACATCCTCATAATCATAATGGTCATAGATGGTCTACAACCCTCGCATGGGATCATATCTCACCCACTCTGCTCAGATCGACAATCATAGTATCTTGTATACATCTTCCAAGGTCATAGTCGCCTCCTCAATTGAAAAATGAAATGAGCATGTCTTGGACTGCCATCTCTTTGTAATTGTAGTTAGTAACCCTTGGTTTTCCCTAACGATGGGCATATAAGTCACATGGTACAATCCCAACTCCATTAGTCCGTGCTTTCTAATGACATATAATTGATCTCATAGCCAAAAAGTTGATGGTCATGTCTCTCGAGTATAAATAGAGGGTAGAACAACCTATGGTCACACATAATGGTCATTGAATCAATCCAAAACTATAATTAGACCTATTGGACCTAAATTGCACAATTCATTTCATTCTAAACTGGGGAAATTTTTTAACCAACCAATTACGTCATTCTGCTTGGCAAATGTGTCACATAAATCAATCATGTCACTATTTTCACACCTGCATCACACAACTATGATTGCGACACATGCCTTAGCTAATGTGTCTTTAGGATTGATTGTGGTCAACCCCCAAATCAGTTGCATCATACCCCCATTATATGCATCATTTCCCCTATCATATGTAGTGCAATTTGGTGAATGCATCTTTCTTGTCCCCGGGTGCGGTGCAGGAAGCAAATGTGGCACCCTTTACAGTTGCACCACACCATATTTGACCCCCATTGTGCCCTAGAAGTTGCATTTTGACATGAAACTTGTGATGAACTGCAACCACTTGTGCTGCTCATGAATGCAATTGTGGAAAATGACGTTTGTTGCAATTGCCTACTAAGAATTCCTAGCGCTAAAAAGCACAAAAAATAAAAAATGACAAGGTGGGTATGGAGTACTTATTAGGTCCCCTAATTCCTCGGGTCATCATAAAGTGAGAATGTGATATCCTTAGTGTGCGGTGTGTGGAACTGACGACATCTTGAATACTCCTTTCCAAATCTCTCAAATCTCCAACTTCAAAATGCACAAATGAGCAATTTTGCTAATCAAATTCATATTTATAGGCAATCAAATTAGGGTTTCCTAGGGTTTGTACTAGGGTTTATAATTGGATGCACTATTTGGCATCTTCAAACCTAAATTTGAGCACCCAAATGACCCCAAAATTCATTTTTGTCGCCACCGTTGAATTCCTAACTATCAAATTGACTTATTAGAACAATTTTCAATATTTTTGATTTTTTTTCTGAGGAGGCATATGTCCACCCTTCTTTCATTGGGGCATGTTTTGACTATTTTTCTTTGACACAATGCGATAAACTGCATTAGATCAAAGAGGGGAAAAATATAGGTCCACTAAAAAATTGTCTTAGGCCTGTGAACTTTATTTCTTCATCTATTCCCCCTTTATTCTAAATAATTAAATAATTTTTAATTATTTAATTATTTTCTAATTTCACGAGTCTTCTATTAATTAAATAATTTTAATTATTTAATTAATTCATTACCTCTTTTGATAAATTAAATAATTTTTATTTATTTAATTGTGTCACTAACTTCCTTTTCATCTATAACTTTTTTTGATACGCAAGGTAATTTTATTAGATTAAAAAGGAAAGTGTACAAACGTCTGCTAGGAAGGAATTTTAATATTTTTCGAACCAAGCCCAAAAAATTACAACTGTAAGCGACTATCATGGAAAATTTAACAGTGCCTTTGATCGACCAAAAAAACCCCAGTCAAAAAAACTATCGCCACCATCCCAAAGTGTTTATCAGACCCAACTTAACACCAACCATACCACAAGCTATAGAAACCCATGTACAAATGATGTGAAATCCTTAAACCATTCAACACTGCCAACCACCTTCAACCCTAAAATTTTCTTTAGGTAGTCTACTGCCACAACCATGATCATCCGGTGGTGCATAAGAGCCGCCCCACTCAGGTCAAGAAGAAAAGGATAAAAATTTATAGCTTCACCCGTCTTCAAAAGAAGGTCCAATTCTAAAGGTTGTAGAATCCCAGTGCCTATGATGGCCAACTTTAAAACCACCTCTACTCCTCCTATTAGGTCCTTCCTAAACAACCAAATCAACAACTCCTTCACCTCCTCCTTGGGGACTTGACTATCAACCAAGGACGTTAGTAACCTTGAAGAAATATGCGCGTTGTCCCTCCTGTACTCCTTTCGCTCAAGGTGCCCCTATGCAGAACCATTTTGGCCGCTATGATTGTGAGAAGATAAATATTAAGCAAAATTCACTTCAATCATTGATCCGTAATCTCACATAAAGGTGCTTGCTGAGATGAAGTTAGAAGAAAAATCTGGGTATACGCACCCAACCGAACCAAAACCTCAATTGAAACCATAATGAAAAACTTTGAGTGCCTAGCCATTGGAAACCTTAGATGATTCTAGAGACCAAGCAAAAAAAACCACTATACGTAGAGCCACAAGCCAAAAAAAACTATTATGTTGCACAACTGATCCCACCTTGCATTAATAATTCCCACAACCTCCAAGTATTTCGATGCCACATGAACGAGGCATCATTACATGGCTTGGCTAGCTATCCCTTTGCCAACATTTCCATCCTGCAACTCTGCCTCTGAGTATGATGCAATCCTTAGAAAGTGTGCTCTAACTTTCCCCATTAATGTGAATGCCTCACCCAAAACATAGTCACTAACCCCTCACTACTTCTACCACCTCAACACCAAACACCCATGCATGGATACCCTTGATGCAAACCGAAAAATTCCCTTCGTCATCTTGGAGGGCCACCCTCCCATCCACCCAAAAAAATCAAACCAAATGCATGTTTATCACTTTTCTATCGGGGCCAAAAACACCCATGTTAGAAAGAGTATTAGCCTCAACATTCCCTTCCCTTAAAATGCTATTGAACATAGCTTGTTCAAACTCTTCTAACTAGCCTAGTGCAACTTCTAACTTTTCACCCAACTTCCAATTCATAATTTTTTGTTCTCAAGTTGTTGATGACTAAAGAGGAATCAATCTTAATAACTACCTTGCTCACTTTCAGATCTTTGCATAAATTCAGGCCCAAAAGTAGAGCTTGAAGTTTAGTTGCATTATTTGTGCCCTCATGCAAAGTAGCTGCTAGTGATCCCAAAACCTCCCCTTTGCTATTTCGCACTATGCAACCCGCACCAGAAGGACCAGTATTACCCTTTGAAGCCCCATCAAAATTCAACTTCACCTAGCCTAGCTTAGGGGGAATCCAAGCCACTTGACTACACCCTTTTGCTATCACTGCACCCCCCAAACCCACAAAATCCGGAGTCTTAATACCAAACCAATTCTTCAACATCAAAGAATACCAAAAGGAGAAGTTACACCCTTTAAAATTCATCTCTTCTAGCCTTGCATGAAAACATTCCACTATCCAAGCCTCAATTTTACATTGCAACATGGGAATAAACATTTCCATTTCCTAAAAAACTCTCCTGTTCTGCTCCTTCCAGACTTCCCATAAGACAATTGAGGGGCACATAAACCATAAATCACCAAATAGATAATTCTTCAAGGGAAATGGCCAAGAATTTAATAGTGCTAAAAATTTATTGGGAAGGGCGGTTATCCAATGTAACTTCAAGCATAACCACTCCCAAATAGCCTATGAAAATTGACACTCTAGCAATAGATGATCCATCATTTCCTCTACACTTTTGCAAAAAGGGAACCTAGAGGGGCCAAATAAGCCTAACTTTGCAAATCTATCTATTGTTAAAATTTTTCCCTGAGCCATTTCCTAGGTGAAAATTCCAGCCTTAGGAAGTGAGGCTTTGTTCCAGCATAATTCATTCGGAAGGCTTGGCTTGACAACCCCTGAAGAAGCAAGGGTTGCATACCTTGTCTTTGCAGAATAATCCCCCTTGGTTGAAGCATTCCATTTTTTTTCATCCCTACACTGTCTCCCCCAAACATATCTCCCTTTCAAAACTTTCTCAAAGGCTTCCACTTCTTGAATTTCCAGACCTAGCTATCTAGGGGATTTCCAACGGTAACAACCGTCCTTAAGAGTGGAGGGGTTTTCAAAGTATTCCCTTACCTTATCTCCCCAATTTTTTTTAGTTTTCTCGTTGACCCAAGCTAGAGAAGGGTCCAATGCAAGGATAGGAAATATTTCCTAGGAGTTCTCCCAAAAAAGAGTCTCACTACCATCTTTAACCTCTTAGGTTAATTAATTTAGGATTAAATATCTGGTATTTTTGATAAAATTCCAAATACGAGAACCATTAGGAAGAGATTTGGCCTTTAGAAAATAGTTTTCATCATTGTCCAAATATTTAGCTCTCATGATTTTCACCCACTTAAGCTCCGATTGAGAGTGAATAGCCAAAGCTAACTTTGCCCCAAGTGCCTTGTTTTGGAGAAGCAAAGTTTTTAACCCCACACCATCTTCTTCCTTTTCTTCACACACCTTCTACCACTTGATTAATGGGAACTTCTTTTGCTTTTTGCTCCCATTCCAAAAGAATTCCTTCATTGATATATTTAAATAATTTCTCGCACCAACCGACATTGGTAAGTAGGAGATCATGTAAATTGGAAGAGCGGAAATGAAAGAATTTAACATTATCAATCTACCAGCCCAAGAAAGCTAATGAATCTTCCATGAAGAAAGTTTTCCTTTTACCTTATCTAACAAAACATTCCAAGTGCCACCATGGTGAACACATTTAGCTAATGGAAGACCTAAATATTTACATGGCAATTGGCCCTTTCTGAAACCCAAACATCTTAAAATCTGAACATCCAACACATTAATCGTATTGAAGAAGAATGCTTCAGACTTAACCAAATATATCTCCTTACCTGAGGCCAAGGTGTACTTATCCAAAATTCCTTTAAATCTCCACGCTTCCCGAAGGGAGGCAACCCCAAACAACATAGTATTATCTATAATTTTTGATGGGTGATTGAGGGAAGGCTACTGGTGACTTGAAGACCTTCCACCCAACCAATACATCTTTCCTTTTCAATCCATCAACCTAGTGCCTCCGCCATAATTATAAAAAAGAAAGGGGAAAGTGGATCTCCCTATCTTAAGCCCTGTGATGCTGAGAAGAAACCTTTAGGTGTACCATTCAATAAGATCAAGTACCACGGGCTAGCCACCCAACCAAAAATCCAATCAAACCAATATTTTTGGAACCCAAAGGCCTCAAACACCTTAAACAAGAAGCACCAATTCACCCTGTCATAGGCCTTCCTTATATCCAATTTTAACAACATTGTTGGTTTTTTTCATTTTCTGAACTAAATGAATTACTTCTTGAGCTATGATTACCCCATCAAGGATCGAGCTCCTAGGAAAAAACCCAATTTTCTCTTTTGAGATGATGAAAGGTATAGTTTTCTTAAGTCGGTTGGCTACAACCTTAACCAAAATCTTATATAAGGTGTTATAGAGGGAGATGGGATGAAATTCACCCAAACATTATGACTTTTCTTTATTAGGAATAAGTTCTATGAAGGAATTATTTACCTCCCTTATAATTTTCCCTAAGCTTCTTGAGTTCTCAATTGCTTCGGTGATTTACGATCCCACAAATTCCCAACACTTCTGAAAGAAAGCTACTGGAAATCCATCTGGCCCAAGATCCTTCTCAGGGTGTAAGCCAAAAACAATTTTTTTAATCTCCTCTTACGAGAATTTAGCATTTAGAGCTTCCTTCTATGAATAAAATACTAAAGCTGGAATGTGCCTTAATATTTCATTCTGAGCACCCAGATTAGACCCTTCCCAATCATTAAGAAGATTACTAAAACACTCAACTGCCGAAGCTTTGATTTCTTGATGATCCTCCAACAAACTACCATCAACTGCTTTAATACTTGCAATCCTATTAATTTCCCTTCGCACCTTTGTTGAGTTGTGATTTTTTTTTTTATGTCACCCGCCCTAAGGCAGATCACCCTCAATTTTTGTCTCCAAAACAATTCCTCCTTAGTCAAAAGACCATTCAATTTCGAAGTCAGAAACTTCTCTTGTTCATATCTTTCATTGTCCATTCCTTGGCTTATAATAACCTCAGCTAAAGCTTCCAATTTCAACTCAACCTTGAGCCTTTCCTCAAAAATGTTTTTAAAGCAATCCTTATTCCACTATCTTAATTACTGCTTAACATATTTCAATTTGGAGACTATATTGAAAAGCTTCGAGCCACCCAAATTGCATTCAGACCACCATTGTTTGATTAGGCCTAAAATATTCCGATCTTTAAACTAAATCATTTAAAACTTGAACGGGCAACAAACTGGACCTCTCTCACCTTCAATTTGCAACAAAACTGGGAAATGATCAAAACCCACCCCTACATTAATTTGAAAATCCATGGTGAAAGGAAAGGCACTTAAATTCCCTTTGAAGAAGAATCTATCTAGCTTTTCCTCTATGCTGCAGAAGTCTTTCTTTCTGTTGGTCCACGTATAGCTATTGTTCTCAATTTGCAGTTCGACCAAAAAATTTCTTTCCACAAAATTATGAAAATTTGTTTGAGATTGAAGGAATCTACCCACCCCACCTCTTTTATCTGAAGGCCTTAAAATAACATTAAAATTGCCCCCCAAAATACAAAAATCTAGCCCTAGGCGACTAAGAATTTGATCCAGCTCTTGCAAAACTTTCATTTTTTGAAAACATGAAGATGGGCCATAAACATTAATAAGTAAAAAATGTAAATAAGAGATAAAAATCCTTACTCGACTAAGCCAACCAATTCCTATTAGAATCAACTGCTTCCACTAAAGCCGATTGGGGCTTCCAGATAGTTAACAAGCCACTAAAAGTAGCATCAGATCCAATCCCTAACCATTTCCAATACCTCAAATTTTTGGTAAACATAATGAAATATTGGTCCCAAAGTTTTTTTTCTTGAAGAAGAACAATTTCATCTTGACAAGCTTCAATATGGTGCCTAATTAGGCCCCATTTGTTAGGGGCATTGAGGTCCCTAACATCCCAAGTAAGGAGCCCCGTTGTTGTTCAGGAAGAGTCTCGCTCTTCCCCACTTTCATCATGTATCAAATTTATTTTGGCCATTTTCTTCTCCATCCCATTTAAGTTTCTCCTAGTTTGAGATTCTTCCTCGTTTCTTATTCTCACCACTATCCGAGGTGGTTTTAAATGACTCCTTCTGACATATGCCCAACTTGGTTCAAGTAGATTCCATACCAAGGGTAGATTTACTTTTTTTCTTTCCTGATTGTGAGCCGAGACCCTTCGTGCACTCAACCACATATTCAGACTCATGGGAAAAGTGCATTTCTTCCAACAAGTCCCTGTCTTCAAGAGCCCAAGAGTTATTCATAGCCGCTTTTGCTAGTTCCACCAATTCTTTTCCAACTTCAATCAAAGAGTTCAACTCCACATTTTGGTAATCATCCCCTAAGATTTCTAGGACCTTTGAGATCTTATCATCCAAAGCCATGTTCTATTCTAAATCCTGCTCCAACACATCTTCTTGCATTGGCTTTGCCAAGTTATTTTCCTTCTCCAAAGGCAGTGACGAAGGATCTATTGAGATTCGATCACAACTTTGTTTAGGAAAAAGAGGGCTTTTAATCTCCAATGTTCTTGTCGCTCTACCATTCTCTGTTCAAAATACATTAGATATAGTGTGTGTTGGTAGATGGTCAATGATCCCCTTGATATTCGTGACATGGACTAACCACCTCTCGTGGATCCGTTAACTCTCACAATTGTATCATGCATTAATAGGTCGATCTTTTGGTGCAAAGACAACTGTGGGCCAACAAGTGGTATCAGAGCCAATGGTGTTGGGTTTGAATCCACTCGGGTAATGCTGAGGGGGAGTTTGTTGGAAGATGGTCAACTCTCCCCTCGGGATTCGTGACATGGACTAATCGCCTCCTGTGGATCTGTTAACTCTCACAGTTGTATCAGGCATTAACAGGTCAATCTTTTGGTGCAATGACAATTGTGGGCCAATAGTGTGAGCATTAGCCAACTCTACATTGAGTGATGAAGAGGACCCCACCTCCCTACCTTTACCAACTTTTTTGAGTGGGGATCTACAAACCAAAGGATGCACCAAACAATGTGTGGTGAAAGAGTCAATCCTTAACTTCTGAACCCAACTTTTGTATTATGATATTATTTCAATATCCTCCCAGATATACCACTCCAGATTGTTTTCCATGTAGATCCCCACATAGGTGAAGCCTCCTTCACATACTTCCTCTCTTCCATACAAACAAAGGTTCCCAAATAATTCCCAATCTCCTCTAAAATGTTGGATTCCCAGTACTCTGTTGGAAGATTTGAAAGTATGTACTAGTCTTGTATTGAATCCATTTCATGGGCTGAGGGATTAAAACCCATAACCCAATGGCTGAGATAAAAGCCACAATCATCAAGGACCCAAACACCATCCACAATGTTATCCCTTAGCTCTCTAGATGGACACACCACCAGAAAAAACCCATTTTGAAGGGTTTTGAATTGGAGATCTGAACCCCACCATTCCTTCCACCATTTTACCAAATAATCCCAATTTAGAGAAGATCCACACCATTTTGCAATTAGCCCTAATTTTTCTAGACGTAGCACCTCCGCTTGAAGCTTGACTGAGTTTACTACCAAAATAGCCTGACCTCCCAGTAACTTTTTTCCACCCAATAAAGCTGCGGCTGGAGTCTTCCCAAACTCAGAATCTTCCCTCACCTCCTCCCATTCTGTGTGTGATTATTTTCATTGCCAAATAGTCTTGAAGTTGTTGGGCCTATGATTAGGGTTAGGGTTTCCGCCCTGACCAACTTGTTCCTTTGGCCTTGTGAAACCACCATTTCCTTTATACCCTCGGTCTTGTTGTATAGGCCTTCAAAAATCCTCATTTTTGTATACACCCCTCTCTAGACGACCCCTTAACTTGGGCACACCCCTCTGCTGCCCACGAACACCAAAGCTTCTATTCGCTTCCTCCAGATGCTAACAAATGTTATTACGCAGTCTTTCCCATCTGTCTACATGCTAGATGCCTTTTACATTCACTTGTTGAAGCTCTCTCATACCTTCCGATCGACGCTCTGTCCTTCGCCCTACACCTGACCATTGCAGACCACATGCCATTCCTTTCAATCTATAATTAAATAAATTTTATTTATTTAATTATTTACCACTTTCTAATATAATTAAATAGTTATTTTAATTATTTAATTATTCACTAGCCTTTTTTTGTCATTAAATTAAAAAAATTCTATTTATTTAATTTCTTACTAATTTGTGATCTTCTTCGAATTTTTCAATTTTTTTTTTTATTTAATTCAAAAACTAGCTTGTCACATGTCTTCTATAATTAAATAATGATTTTATAATTTAATTATTCATGTCCCAGTTTTGAATTAAATTTTTTTATAATGAAAAAGTCAACCTGTCACATGTCCTCTATAATTAAATAATGCTTTTATTCTTTAATTATTCGCCTCCCTCTAAAAACAAATAATTTTAAAATTATTTGAATTCTTCTAGAAAACTCTTTTTCTATGTCAACCTCATTACTCATGTCAATATTATGTTCTCTTGTCTCATTCAATTTCAGCCCTTGATTGAATTATTTGATAATTCAATCTTAGCCATTTATTCTTATGTTTGAACTAATTTTTCCCTAACCCTATTTCATACTCAACTTTCATTCTTGGCCATTGATTGACATATCTTATTGACATTGAATCTTAGCCCTTCATTCAAAATTTTCTTTTCTATAAAAGGCCCTATCCTTGTCATTTTTAAACATCTAGTTCATATACAAGTACATGTTTCTAGTGTGAGATAACTAGCTTCAATATTTATCTAGTCATTGTCATAGGCTACTAGTGCATACTCAAGTTTGAGGGCATCAAGTACATTCAAAGAAAAATGGAGAAGGGAAATGGAGGTGAAGCAATGATGGCATGAATACTTTATGGTAATATTGTTTTATATTTAATTTTTTATGCTTATTTATGCTCTATTGCTTGATTGTGGTCTTAGGATTAAAGTTTTTATGCGTTATTACCTCAACTTAGATTTTTAACCTGATAACAATTCCTCTCTCAAGATTAGTGTAGGAAGTTGTTCCGCTAGCTTAGCCTCCTTACAAGTGGTATCAGAGCTTGATCACCTTTGGTTTCAATTATGGTTTGTTGGGTTTTTTGAAATAATCTAGATTTGAGTGGGAGCTTGTGCAGAAGATACTTTGTGATCTTGTTGTAGGAATTTTCAGATGACAAGTTCATCAGGGAGAATAGAGGTGGATAAATTTTTTAGAAATAATTTTGAGATTTGGAAGCTGAAGATGAAGGATTTTTTGATAGATCGAGATCTGTGGGATGTTGTTGATGAGAATGTTTCAAGACTTGTAGATGCTACTTAGGAAGCTTAGTATGATGTTATGGACCATAAAGGAAAGGTTTTAATCAGATTGTGGTTGGAAAACTCTATATTAATTAATGTCCATAAAGAGACCTCTGCACAAAAACTATGGAAGAAACTTGGTGAGATGTATCAACACAGATATTTAGTGAACAATATTTTCTTGAGGAAGAAATTGTATTCCTTGAGGATGCAAGAGGGTGGACGAATCAAAAACCACCTTAAAGCATTCAATATGTTGGTGGTTCAATTAGCATCAGTTGGTGTCAAAATGGATGAGGAGGAGAAATTTCAGATCTTGCTTTGTTATTTTCATGATTCATGGGATTCTCTTGTTATGGCTATTGGGAGTACTATTATATTGTAGATTGAAGGTGTGGTGGGTTCTTTTATTTCTAAAGATATGAGGAGGAAGGTATCCATAACTACCAAGGATGCCCTAAATGTTCATGGGTGATCCCACAATACTGGTTTACAATTTTTGGGAAAACTGGACACCGAACTAATTTTTTTTTAACTAAATCTTCACTTTCGGGCTCCTATAGCGGCTAAACCGTGAGGAATTTGAATATGATGAAAACTACTGATTTGTGATATTTTATCTATAGATTCTAAATATATTGTTTTCAATTTTTTTGGAATCAGATTGCACTTATTTTTCCATCTCCTTTGAAAATTAGTTTTTTTTAAAAAACAACATTTTTAAGGAGTGACGCTCACTGTATACAACATTATTTTTTTTGTATGAAGGATAAAATTCTATTTTTTTTTGAATTTAGATTTGTAACTATGATATCTAGCAAGTTAATTTGGTTTATAGTGTTTTATTGATTATTTTTTCCTTAATCAAGTTTCAAAGTCAAACTAGTTACAACTCAGACATAGGCAGACCGTATACAAACATAACCTTTTATGTATGTACCGAAATTGATTTTTTTTTTTACTCAATCAATGAAATCAACACATAGAACACACATATTTTTTAGAATTTTATTTTGATAATCTGCTATTTTTCCACATGTGTAAAACAAAGAGCTTGATTTTTGATGAAAAACCTATGTTTAATCAAACTAAAAAAACAAATACATAATAAAACCAAAACATATTAAAATTATATTCATTGGATAGCTCGTTCCAAGGAATACCACCATCTAATTGGGTCTATAAAGTCTCCTCCATTTTCATTCTCAACCCGAGCTTCGAAGGGAAAAATTCTAGAGTTTTTTGGTGCCAAGAGGGGAGAATGGGGGAAAAGGGGAGTTCTAGTGAACCAAACCCCTAGGGGTTCACTCAAACCAGGGTTCATTCAAACCTTAGTTCATTCGAACCCCCTTTCCATAAGCATTTTTTGGTTTTTTTTGGGGAAATGTGAGACCCGTAATTAAATGGGTTCACTCGAAGGGGGGTTCTATCAAACCCTATTTGGGTTTGCTCGAACCAAAAGTTCGTTTGAACCCCCAAAAACTAATTTGTTTTGTATGGGGTCATTTTTTGCAACTTTTCCTTCCTCACTCAAATTGTAAACCAATTTTTTGGGTTCATCCTCATGGAAGACCTAAGGAAAAAGGCAAGAAGAATGAGAAGCATGAAAAATCCAAGACCAAGGGGAGATCTAAATCTCCTAGAAAGTTCAAAGTTATTTGTTGGAACTGTGGTAAGCCTGGACATGTTTATAAGGAATGCAAAGAAGAAAAAAAGAGATATGATTTTGATTTTGAGTCAAAGAAGGAATATTCTTCCCATCCCACCTTCAAAAAACATTCTTCCTCCATTCATTTCATCTCTACAAGATCTCTACATATTCTCTAACACTTTTCCTGAACTCTTGAGCACCTCATTTACTCTCAAGCAACATTCTAGCATCTCACTTTTGAGCATTACAACAAACAATAAACTTCATGAACACCACATTGCAAGTGTGAGGCCATTATAGATTCTACAAGTTTGGAGTCTTTTGAGACCTCCTTTCACAATAGTTGTAGTGGTGATGACTTTGATAAGTTCATAGCTTGTTTTCTCCTTCCATTGGGTAGTGAGGTTTTGGGTGGAGGTGGTAACACTTCACTCTTCTTCTTTGTGATTTGGTTAAATAGAATAACATTGTTTGTAGTGCTTCTTGTTTCCTTCTCTCTTCTTTATCACATATTCTACTTCATTGATTTTTGGCTGTCCATGGAGGTGGTAACACCAAAATAGGGGTCTGACTGCGGCAGGCCCCTGTGCAGCCCCAAAAATTTTCCCTCTTTTGTGTGTGTAGGAGTATGTACACGTGGAGCTAGCTGGTGAACTAGTGCTTCTGTGATATCATATTCATCACCCTAGTTCTTATTTACTTTATTTATCATTTTAGTATCTATTTCCTATACTTTCTCATTCTATTTTTACCATCTAGATTAGCTAGCTAGTCTGTTAGTAGATTTTTTGGTAGTTTCTACTATTTTTGCTATTTTTTGACTGTACAGATGCCAACAAACCTGAGAGACACCAACACACTATGTTGTCATCCCATAATTATGTTGTCACCCTTAGACAAAGATTTGTCCAAGACACAATACCGACTCCAAAAACCAGCTCGCCTAGCCTAAACCTAAACTCAGGTTTGAAAAGTGACAAAAGTACTACATAGTACTCTTCATTCTTGATCCTTCCCCTTTTAGAGTGAGGTAAGTTAGGGTAGTTCTCCTCTCTCGAATCTCCATGACCTAGAGCTTTGGTGTGGTTGGTCCCCCTCTCTTACATTTTTGTTGAACCCAATGTGAACAACGTATGTTCATTTGTTTGTGTTGAGAATTTTCCCATGTACCTTGTGATTGTTGTAACTTTGAGTGTTGTGGAGGTTTATGAGAATCACAACCTAGTCCACAAATTCCATGTACATTGTTAGGAGAAGTGTGTGACACTTTTTGATGGAGAAGACAAAGGTCACCTCTAGCTTCACCCCTAATTTTCCCACCAATTTAACTAATGAGTTTACTACTAGCTTTCTTATGAATTATGTCGATGAGATGGGTTTTATGGAAGAAACCACTTGTGCACCTACTCCTCTAGCATATCCTACACCCTCATCTATAGATGAGGATAAATCTATGCGTGTTCCCACTAAAAGTCTCATGGCATTAGATAAAAGATTGCTAGTCCTTGTAAATTACTTAGAGAAGGTACCAAGCATGGCAAGATCCACTAGGATTGCAAGAAAGGTGAGATAATGACTATGGAAAGATCAAACATGCATAGAATTTCTATGTGGTCTCGCTGATCTAATCGAAGCTTATGTCCCTTTGTATAGGCCTAGATCGGGTACCACCTGAGGAGAAGTGCTCAATGCCTATGAAAGATAATTAGGTGTTTCGAAGCCCACTACATCCATGCGAATGACCAAATCAAGGCCCACGATCAGTATATCCTCTACTCCTCAGGAGCCTCACACCCTCAAGGTGAGAAAAACACCCCTTAGGTTTAATTTAACTCCTCCTACTACCCTTGGTGGTGGAGGCTTAGGTGGAATGATAGGCGGTGGCTTTGGTAGTGGAGGAAACACTAGTAGAGGTGGATTTGGAGGAGGTCATGGAGGTGGCTTCGGTAGTGGAGATGGCTCCGATGGAGGCCCTATTGGTAGTGGTGGTGCCGATAGAAGTAACAAGGGTGGCTCCAGAGGTGGTTTGAGAGGTGGTGTTGGTGGTGGTGGTTCTGGAGGTTCCACTAGTCCTTTGTCATCTAATGACCCTATTTTGAACACTTTTCTTCAAAACATGGGTTGCATGCAAAACTAGCTAGTGAGTCTCTCCTAGGAATCTACCCAGCCTATCTTTCAGCCCTTATTTTGACATAGACCATTGTCGGTGACAATCCTAAACACTCCCTTCCCACAAGGAATGGAGATTTCCAAATTCGAAAAGTATGGCAACAAAGGAGACCCACAAAAAAATGTGTCCGCCTTTAATGCCATGTGTACAAAATTCTTCCATCATGCTGCACTGATGGAAAAATAATTCCATCGATATCTTAAGGATAAAAGATTAAAATGGTACTATTCCTTACCCGATAATTCTATCTTCTCATTTGATCAACTTGTGAATCAGTTTCTCTGGCAGTTCCAAGCTAACATCGAATGAAATATGACCTTTTTAGATCTTGTTTGATGTAAGAGGGGAGATAATGAAAAGATAACTGATTTCATTGTGTGGTATCATGAACTCTTTTCGTAGATCTCATATCCATTGCCCAATTCTAATGTGCAAAATATATTTATAGGGAACCTGCTGAGACCTTGGCAGGAAATTTTTTCCCTTATGAAGTATCATTCTTTTGCACATTTGTGTGTAGCGTTACGAGAATATCAATAGATGGTAGTTCAATTCAGGGTCTTCCTTTGTGCTCTTGTTCGAAAGGAAGATCTATTGTATCGATCTTAGGAAAAGGAAAGGCTGTTGCAAATGTAGTAGCCATGATGAATGATAACAACCTTAGATATAACAAAAGCTCACAAAGTTAGCAGAATCTTATTCTTCGATCTTGCAAAATCTTCTAAAGGATAAGATCATAACCTTGGAGAACTCCAAGCCTTTCAAGGATTCTTATCATGATTAGTATGATGCAAATACCTTTTGTCAGTACCATTGACTCAACAAACATGATACCAAATATTGTATGTGCCTGCATCATGAGATATAGGACCACATCGAGGACTATACAATTTGTCTCAATGGGAGTAAACAAAATGTGAACAATTCGGTGGTGAACACAAATAGTGAGTTGTAGATATACATGGACCCATTTCTGTCGCATTTTTCCAACTTAATTATTGATCCCTCCGATTCTACCACTCGACACAAGGCATACATTAACATGGTCACGATTAATCCTACCACATAGCCTATGACTGACTCATTGGATATGACGTTCACCTCACAGGATATGACCTTGAATAATAACCCCTCTCCTCTATACATTCATAGTCACCTCAATGGAAACATTGTGATGGGGGTCTTAGTTGACACCGCAAGTCGAGTGAATGTCATTACAAAAGAATATTTGTTGTTGAATTATTTACAAAGGGAGGATTACGAAGAAAAAAATTCTACCATATGCACTCTTGATGGTCTTTGTCTCAAGCCATATGGCTCAATTAATCTATGTGTCCTAGTTACAACTAGGGCTATAGACATAGTCTTTGATGTTATCCTAGAGTCAGATTTTTTCAGGATGAAGCTAGGCATACCTTGGCTAGCTTCCATGAATAGAATCACCTCTATCATTCATGTGTTTAAAATTCTCTGATGAAGGTGTTGTGCACGTGGTGCATGACATTGGATACCAGCCATTGGTGTCCCATATGGGGCTACTTGTTGGATCCCTTTTGGCCCACCCTGGTTGGTCCACTCCCCCTAAGAATGGACCTACTTTACAAGAACTATGTGAAGTATAATATCAAGGGCAAGGGACAAACAAAATTGACCCTTCGGTATTGCAACAACAAGCTTCCCCCTCTTCTTGAAAAGGAAAAGAGAAGCTAACCCATTCTTGGGATGCCTCTCTTGCTCCTCTTTTCGAGGAAGAGTTTTGGATGTCTACTCCTAGATTCTACTTAAGGAGTTCGATGGTGCCCGCTTGGCGTTGACCTAAGATTAGGATTTAGGAATTCGTTACTAAACCTCCTAGACATTGGTCCTACTTGTATGGTTGAAGGAAGGGTCCCCATGGGGAATCCTCTATGTCTCAGCCTCTGTAGCCTCCCACTGCTCCTGCTCCCAAAGTAGTAAACAGGAAGAGACCCACTATCGAGGCACTAGAGCTGACTCCTCCCATTGTGTCTCAATCTGTTCCTCTTGCTCCCATTCATGAGCCCATCTCTCTGCCAAAAATGACTATAGTGGACACCCCTATGGCTAAGTAGGAGCCTTCCATCCCTTTGCAACTCTCAACCTCTAGCTTGAAGAGTCGCAAAAATCTCCTTATGTGTGAGCTCAAGCATCGGTGAAAGGTTCTAGTAGCTAAACATTCTACTTTGCAGAAGAAGGAAGAGGAAATGACTACACCTATATTAGGGTCTCTTGCTGTGTCCTCCTCTCTGCTCTTCTCTGCTTCCGTTCAACATAATTCAGTCATGCTTTTGGCTCCCGCTATGATTGTGAACGCGCCTGACCCCAAAAAGGTGCAGGTGTTTATCGCTCCCTTGACCAAGCCTCCCTTATTGATTTACCTTCTAGACATCCCACCATTTCCTAAACCTGTAGACATGCCAAATACCACAATGGTTTCCACTACAGTTTTCTCCTCCTTCTTTGTGCCTCTTGCCTCATCTGTGGGGAGTTCACATCCCCCGACGAAGAAAAAGGTGGAAGTTTTTCCTTCTAAAAATGGAGGGCATAAGAGGAGCCCACCTTCTCTAAAAGGTGGTCCTGTGCTAGCTTGTTTCATCCTAGTGATAGAGCCAGCTCCTTTGTCCCTTGAATTTGTCACCACTTTCGAGTGGCTCAATGATCCAAGTGGTGAGTCTTGGGTGCTATCCTCTCCATTTTTTGAGGTACAACATGACACTCCTATAAAGTTCATGTTCAACTCTCTTGACGAAGTTCCAGCCTTTTCAACGATCTTCATGAAATCGTTGACCATAGCTCCATAAGAGCCAAGTGAGGAAGACCTTGCATGGGTTTCTTCCTTAGCCCTTGTTGTGGGAGGGTTAGAATTTCTACCCCTTAATATTTCACCACTGCATGTTCATTTTCCTTCCCCTTACAATGATCTAGATTGGGAAGCATATGACCTCTTGGTCAATGAGTGTTAGGGGGAGGCCTCTTCTTTATCTGTAGATTAGAAGTGTGTGTGTAATGTGTTCCCCTGTACTTGTGCTATGTGTTCCTAGATGACCCTTGTCACCCTTGTTGGTGCTTGGATACATGAGCGATTTTATGTCTAAACATTCTTCTATTTGTATCACAATTCTTCCATTTTTGTGTTTGATTTTCGGAAAATTGGGGATGATGTAAAGTGTTGTGGGTATTTAGGCTTCCCTTCCATGTTGACCCAATTTTTTATTTTTACTTTGTTTTCTGTGCATTGTTCGTAATCTGGTGGGGATCACTAGTATAGAAACAACAATAAACTACTGAAAAAACTACTTAAATTTGCTTATAAATGACTACAGTTGGTCATGTGACCACTAGTAGTTTATTGCCAGTCATATATAATGCGACCAGATTGATGACTAAACCATTTTTAGTCATTTATTGGTTATTTTGATTGATTGATTCGGTAGTATATTTAGTCATTGATTTAGTCATTCATTATTGCAATCTAATCACTTATTTAGTCACATTTTTTCCATCGATATATTTAGTCGTTGATTTAGTCATTGATTGTTGTAATCCAGTCACTTATTTAGTCATTTTTTACTCACTGATATATTTAATTGGTCACTTATTTAGTTTTTGATTTAGTCATTGATTACTGTAAGCTAGTCACTTATTATTTGTTGATTTAGTCATTGATTGCTATAATTTGGTAGTAAATTTAGTCATTTTTATTCATTGATTTCACTGGTCATATATCTAGTCATATTTATTCACTGTTCACCGATTTCTATCAATTGGTAGTATATTTAGTCAATTTAATTATTAATTGATGTCAATTCGTAGTATATTAAATCATTTTAATTGATTGATATTTGAGGATTTAAGCATAAAACACAAAAATAAACATCAAGCACACAATAAGACAACCATTGAGAAGGAAAAATTAGAGAACTTTGTTAATAAAAGAAAGGTGTTCTAGTTACATCTTACATATAGAATATTACAATTGATATTTTTAGTCACAAGACTAAAAATTTGAGTTACAATATTGTAGAGAAGTGACCACAAAAAATAAAATTCTCCAAATACTTTTGCAATGATGGAAACACATGCTTGAAGCCCTTCAATGCGAGCAAATGCCCCTTTCATCTCTTAAAACTTATACAACGTGGGAAATATTCTTGGAGCAAGTTGTAACGTGTAGAATCCAAGGAGAGTGTTGATTGTATCCCATATATAAAGCTCTCTCCTTCAATGCAACCAACAATAACCCAACTAGAATATTTCCTCCTTTATATGCAATTTGCCATCTGATATGAGCAACATGGTGCTACCTTTTTTGCTATAAATGAAGCTCTGCCTCAATACAACCAACAAAATTAATATTAGTCTCAATTCAAAAAGAATAAAAGTGCATTGTATATAGCAAGTTTACAAAAGAATGTCTAAACACATAAATCAATTAAAAAAATCTAGCCTTGTCAAAAATTCCTTAAACAGAGTGTTCAACATAGGCCTGAAATATGCATATTGAACCCTTGATTTCAGAACTTTGTTCAAAGTTTAAGAAATGTGATCATATGCTTATATTATATAATGAAGTTGACATTATAGAATGAAGGCTATCAACACTAACCAGACTACAACAACATTATCAACCAAAATTTCCTAAAAACCAAGCCCAAGAATGCCATTAGATTTAATTAGACAACAAAAATGTGAACCCTGGTTCATGTGTTGTCCAAGTAAAGACCCGCACCATGGAAGAATCCATTTATACATAGATTCCAAATTAAGTTGATGAGAAAAGATCTTTGATATCCAACTGGGAAGCATTAACAACTAAAAATTACTGACCTGATGTTTCACAACAAGTTTCCCAATTGTGACACCATCCTTACTTAAGAAACCAAATATTGATCTATTGCCATATTGAATCTCACAGGATTCTCCTTCACAAACAAAAAATGATATATATTAATTTTTTATCAACTTCCTTAATATCCCCATGTAAGCAGACTAAACTAAGTGAGGCTGAGGGTTTGAAGTAGAGTACCATCGTCTTGGTATGTGCTTGAATTGGATGACTTGTATCTTTAATGAAAATAGCAAGCTAGCTACACTATAAAATCATTGTTAATCATTGTTACAAAAATAACCACAAATCCTCTTTAATTAAAATAATCCTTCTAGATATTTCAGTTAATTTCTAAGAGAGCTAGTTTCACTATCAAAACAACCATCAATCTATTTACTATATATAATTTCCCAAATTCATAATTTGAATGTAATGAAACTAACCATAATTACCAAAGATTTGACACCAAAATGTAGTAAAAAACAAATTGTTTGATAGAATGCCTCAAAGAGATGTCATCTCATGAAATGAAATGATATGATTGTAGAATGTGCACAAAATGGATTTTGCAAGGAATCTCTCAAAATAATTGAATTAATGAAGCACTCTGGAACAATGAAATTGTAAGATTTTCTTGTGTTCTAGATGCTTGCAGTCATGTAGGTTTAGTGGATGAGGGTTGCACATACTTCACACATCAGTAACCCTTATTTCATTACATATATATTTTATCATTAGGTGTGTATGGTTGACCTTCGTGCTCGTGTTGGCTATCTTGAGGACACCTTAAACATTATTATTGAGATTCCAGTTAAAACTTTGGTTCTTGTGGATCATATATAAATATGGGCTGAGTATTCCAGCAACATTGCTTTTTTGGTTGGATCCTAAATTTTTTGCAACTTATGTCCTTTAAAAAAATTGTGTAGAAGAGGGTAGTTGTGGTGAGGTTCTAATAGTAAGGAGATTGATGAAAAATAGAGGAATTATAAAGATACTTGCTTGTAGTTGGATTGAAGGGTATAAATGGGTACATGATTTTTGTGTAGGAGGCATATCACATCCACAAACATGGGAGATCTATGTGAAATTGGAGAAATTGGCTCGGAAAATGAAGGTAGCAAGGTATTTCCAGATTCAAGAATTTTACTCAATGTTGTGGAATAGAAGAAAAAAGAATCATTTATCTGCCACTATAGTGAAAAGTTAGCAATTACATTTGGTTTGTTAAACATGGCCCCTGGTACAACTATTAGAGTTGTTAAGAACCTTTGAGTATGTTTTGATTTTCACACTGCATCTAAATTCATCTCCAAGATTGTTGCAAGAGAAATTGTTCTAAGAGATGTGAACCATTTCCATCATTTTAAACACGAACAATGTTGATCTTGTGGAAATATTGGTGATGCTAAATGAAACAATCTGAAAAATAGGCTTACACTATAATAATGTGCACTACATCAGATATCCTGTAATAATGAAGGGACATCCATCAAAGTATAACAACAGGGATTTTTTTGTCATATGTTGTAGTTACAAGTGCCCTACTAGACATACATGCAAATGTGGAAGCAATATACAGAAGGCAAGAAAACTGTTTTAAAAAAATGCATCAAAGAAATGTGATATTTCTTTTTATAGTTAAACCATGATATTGCACCGTTTTGACACAATCCTTGTGGTGATGCAGGATGTTACTGCTAGACCACACCATTATTGCGTGGCCTTCATGGTAATGCATGATGTTACTACTACACCACATTGTTATTGCTCAAACTTTGCAGTAATGTGGGATGTTACCACTACACAGCAAGGTGATCCCACAAAGCTGGTTTACAATTTTTGGGAGATTTTGATTTTTGCTGAAATCACATATTTTTAGAAAATATAATGATTTAAGCCTTAAAAAGTTTCATTTTAAGGATTTCAATTGAAGAGGTTTTTATTAAACCACATTAGATCAAACCCCTTTGGATAGAACCCCGCTAGTTTTAAACCATACCTACAACAGAGTCTCCTTTACACGTATCAAAATGCTGATAAAAAATCACCTTTGATTTACCTTTTGGGGGATCAAATGAATTGATTTAAAATTTATTTGAAATAATCATGGTAGTCCTTGGAATGAGCTATCCAACGAATATAATTTTAATATGTTTTAGTTTTATTATGTATGTGTTTTTTTAGTTTTATTAAATATAGGTTTTTCACTGAAAATCAAGCTCTATGTTCTGCACATGTGGAAAAATAGCACATTATCAAAATAAAATTTTAAAAAATATGTTCAGTCTGGGTATTGATGTCCTTGATCCAATAAAAAAATTAAAATTTAATTTCGATACATACATAAAAAGTTATGTTGTATACAATTCGCCTATGTTTCAATTGTAATTTGTTTGACATCAAAACTTGATTAAGGAAAAAATATTTTATAAAACACTATGAAATCAAATCAAAGTGCTAGATATCATAGTTAAAAATCTAAATTCGAAAAAATAGTATTTTATCCTTCATACAAAAAAGTTAGTTGTGTACAATGAGTGTCACTCCTTAAAAATGTTATTTTTCTTAAAAAGCTAGTTTTCAAAGGAGATGGAAAATGAAGTGCAATCTAATTCCAAATTTTTTGAAAAAAATATATTTAGAATCTATAGACAAAACTTTACAAATCACTAGTTTGCATCATTTTCAAATTCCTCACGGTTTAGCTGCTATAGGAGCTCGAATGTAAAGATTTAGTTAAAAAAAATCAGTTCAGTGTCTAGTTTGCCCAAAAAATGTAAACTAGTATTGTGGGATCATGTGCATCGTGTCTTCTTGGCTCTTACAAGGATGTGAGATAAGTATTTGAGTTATCTCCATATTGCACATTTATTACTCGGCCTTTGTGATAATGCGGGATGTTACTGCTACACTGCACTGTGTCTTCTTGGCTCTTGTAGTATGGCGGTATTATGAAACTTGTCACAACTGTATTACACAACTTGTCACAACCATCTACTACCTTGAAAAAATAGTCTTATGAAACTATCCTATAGGGATGACAATCCCAAGAAATATGGCAATGGTTAAACCAATAAATAGTTAACTAGAAACCATGAATTTTCAATGCATAATGGTGAATATATAGAGAGTTAAGTCAGTGAGAAAAAAATCCTTTGAGAATCGTCATTAGAAGTATGACAATATAAGAGGTCATAGTAGAAAATTATTTACCCCCAAAGACCTAACAGTCATAATAGACCTAGTGATAGCTTTTAGAGTCATAAGAATAAATTCATAAGAGAGTATATGCAAGAGCCTAAAAAGACACTGAGATGGAAGGGCATTTGGTAGAGTTGAAGAATCAAACCTGTAGTGAGAAGGTAGGGAGAACAAAGTAATTTACAGTCAAAAGAATCATGGAAGTTTCTTAGGTGACTATATTTGGGAAAGGAGAGAACTTAGTGACAACATTACCATCAAAACAATAAGGATACTCAAAACCCTACCAAACCCTAGGGCCTTTTTCATCACATTGTAGAGATCTCAAACATGCATGAAAATATTTCATAGAGACTAAAATCATCTCTATTTTTGATGATCACAAAAAGTAACAAAAATTTAGATTTACAAGTGATGAAAATAAGTACATGGATAGTATAGTATGCTCAATTAATTTTTTTTTAAAACTTAACCATTAACTATCCAATACAATCTAACAAAATACAAATATTCAATGAAATATTATGATTAACAAAATGATAATTTTAACGGTTATCTTAAGGTAGACAAAAAAAATTTTGCAAGTGGAAATAACACCCTTAGATTATTTTGAACAAATAACATTTTCATTTACATCATTTTCAAGCAACAAGTTTTTAGATCCGTCTAGCTATACAAAAATCAAATCAAATCTGCAATGATCTCAAGATTTGAAGGTTTAAAAATATGATATTTTTAGATCTATTCTTGGGTGTATCTTGAAAAATTCATCATAGAAGGATGGGTCATCACCTCATTTAGACCTGGATGTGGAACTGCCTTTGCTGTTTCCAAAGAATCCAAAATAGGCCTAACAAATGCTGTAAGAAATAACCCTATAAACATGCAAAAGGAAAAGCTAAATTAGTAATAATTAACTTATTTTCATTCAACTACTCTGTAATCATTTTAAGTACTTGATTCTATTGTACTTTAAAGATCTATAAGATGAAGTTTAGATATTCAAATAGCTTAAATAATTTTAAGTTATAAAATTGATAGATAGGCTTTAACGATTCAAAAAAAAAATCCACTTCTAAAATTTTAAATATCCTTACTGTATCTATTTACTATTGTTAGAGAGTTGAAAACTGTGAATTGTCCTCTATCCTATAGGACTTAACAATTTCAAACAATGATTGAATCATAACAAACAGTCCAAAAACAATGAAAGTTATTGTCAAATGGTGACAAAGATTTGTCCTCTAAGTCATTTGCACATGGTGATTGAGAACATAGTGAGTAAGAAGTAAAAGAGCACTGGATTATAGCATTGCAAAATGGTCAGAGTTATGCAATGAAATTCACTATTCTTTTGATCACAAAGGAGATCGAGATAATAACCAACATACTGATGTGCATAGAGAATGTTCATGGAGTGCAAATTTCCTTACAAATAAATTACCACAACAAAGTTTGAAAGGAATTGCACCTACTATTTTATGATGATATGGATATGTTCTAGCCTATAGTTAATTGTTGTAGCATAATAAATAGGCTCAATAGTTGTTCATTACCATTGTTTGAAATTTTAAATTGCTATACCTTATTCTAGGAGAAAATTATAGGGGGAGTCTATACATAAGACACCATTGTTTCAAATTCAAAATTGTTGGCTCTTTCACAATTGTTTGCTTCATTTATTTGATCTAAGACAACCTGCTATATCAAAGATGCTCTCAAAATCATGGTAAAATCCTTTATTCTAGGATGACTGTTTAGAATATTTCCCATCATAACAATGAACAAAATCATCAATAATTAACCTAAACTTTGCAAGAGTTTCATCAAATTCTACTTTTCCACTCTCTTTTCCATTCTGAATTTTACTCCCAATTTCATCTATAAAGAACTTCCTCAGCTTGTAGATCTTGTTGTTAGCCATAACTTTACCAGGTGTCAAGGATAGCTTTGAGTTTTTACCCAAGCAACAATTGACAAAATCTAGCTTGATTTTAATAAGGCCAAATTTGGTCAATTGTTGCTTGGGTAAAAACTCGAAGCTATCCTCAACACTTGGTAAAGTTATGGCTAACAACAAGAACTACAGGCTAAGGAAGTTCTTCATGGATGAAATTGGGAATAAAATTCAGAATGGAAAAGAGAGTGGAAAAGTAGAATTTGATAGAACTCTTGCAAAGTTCAAGTTAATGACTGATGCTTTTGTTCATTGTTATGATGCGAAAGATTCTAAACAATCATCCCAAATTAAAGGATTTTATTGTGATTTTGAGATTATTTTTTATACATTAGGTTGCCTTAGATCAAATAAATGAAGCAAACAATTGTGAAAGAGCCAATAATTTTGAATTTGAAACAATGGTGTCTTATGTACATAATCCCCCTATGATTTTCTCTTAGAATAAGGTATAGCAATTTAAAATTTTAAATAATGGTACATGAACAACTATTTAGCCTATCTGTTATGCTACAAAAATTAACTACAGGCTAGAACATATCCATATCAACATAAAATACTACATGCAATTCACCTCAAACTCTGTTGTACCTAAGAACGATAGTATCTGAGCTTGAGGTGTTTCTAGATGAAACCTATAGTAGAAAAGCATAGTCTCCATCTGAAGGAACTATCTTCTGATCTCTTCCTTGAAATAAGGTTTGAAAACATTAGAAGAAAAGAAATACCATAATTCTAAAGTAACAATTTGTATCAAGCCAAATGTCAAAAAGTATAAGTAAAAAAGACAAATCCTTACAATTGGACCTCAAATTGGACGAAACAAAATTTTGATTTTATCTTTAGAATGTAGGAACTTTCTCTGTTGGAGCTTCATGACCTCAAATTGGATAAAAAATTGGACCAGTAAAATTTATGATCTTATCTTTAGAATGTAGGAACTTCCTTTGTCGTAGCTTCATGACCTCAAATTGGATCTGATAGCGGGCCAACATATTTATGATTTTATCTTTAGAATGTACAAACTTTATCTATCACACATTAAAGATCCTAGGTTGGATGTGAAATTGGACCAACAGATTTATGATTTTATCTTTAGAATAAAGGAACTTCCTTTGTCGAATATTCAAAAATTCATACACTTAGGTTTTTCTTTCAAGAAAAAATACCCAGAAGTGTTTCAGGCCAACTGAGAGTACTCTCCAACCTAGTTATGTCACTGATAGCAATCCAAGTTTTCCTAAACTATCCATACCCGAATGTTGCATCACAATCTATTCTTCTTGCACATAAAAATGCAAAATATTAACCCCTTCAAAATAAAACATTTAATCATCATAAAAAAATAATTAATAAATCATTTTAGTTTTAGAAAGAATCCAATGTCATTTACTATCAAAACAAAAGCTATATAAACCACAAAAAATCCATGAAGCCCCCTAAATGTAGCTTAAAGAAAGCTTATAGGATCGGTTTCACTATAATAAGCTTTCTACTATAACTCTCAATGAATGTACTATAAGAAGAAAACACAATTATTTACATTTGAAGTAATGAATTCAAACATTTATTCCAAAAGTATGTTAGCAGGAGTTAACTAAAAGTGATTACCTCTTGCTGCAATAAAGAGACTATAACTCTGGTTGATATGCAAAGTGGTTGTGTTCTATCAATTATGTAGTGCACTAAAGCACAACCCATGTTTAATGGGCTATTCTAGAGAGTGATCAATATTTTCTAAACCTTATGAATGCTACTTAAAAGTGTACAACTTAAACTACAAACCAAGTTTGTTGCATACTTGAATGCAATCTTGGGTTACCACAAAATATGATAATGTGATATGCTAATAACCATTATAGAAAATATTAAAGCAAGACCCATGCTATATAGGATACATTTCCCTAATCAGGTTTACATACCTTAAATATCAAACACAAGCTTCCCACACACTCTAGGATACAATCCAAGATCATACCACAACCCTATCAAGACAACTAATTTTCTGACCCAAGATTTAAGGTTGTTTTTTAATACCAAAAAAAGCATTGGTAAGAGCATGACTAGGGTACAAACCCTAGGCCTCTATAGAAACATAAACCATAACTCTAGTGGATTAGTGAGGTTACAACAGCCTTAAGATTAAGACATTGTAGCCAATAACAAAATATTGCAATCTAAATATTTTAGCCAATAACAAGCACACTATGTAGCTTTGTGACATTTGTAAATGTAATCTATGGTAAGAAGAATGACAGTCACTTGAGGTGTGATATTCAAAAATAGGTTGAGAAGTGAAAATATAATAAAGCTCAAACCTTGCATAGTAAAGTGGATATTTTAACAGTGAGTTTCCTTACCCCCATGTTGACCTTAAGGGTGTTTCAAATTCTATTGGTAGTGTTAGACAAGGAAAATGCAATCAGGGAATGACTGTCCAAATGAAGTAATAGTGGTAATCACATGTTCAATGTTTCTTCTTAGCCATTGTATAATGGAGGTAGTGGATTGCATGTTTGAGAAATGTTTTGAGACTCATCAAAGATGGGAGAATAGTGAATAATGCCTTGTGGATTGTGAAGTAGTGACAATAAGGTTGAAGGATAGTAAGACCCACAATATTGGATGAAACAATGATTCCCCTGTAGTAAGTAAGTAGGAGGACTATAGGGAATAGTTTGATTTTATAGAAGGATGTTCATGAAAAGGAATCTTCAACTGATAGTGAGTGAGCTATTTGAGATTGCATCTGAGGGTGGAATATCCAGTCTTAAAGGCAGTTAGCAAAGCAGTAAATGTGCTAGAAAATCAAATTGTACACAACAAACAATTCACAATGTCATCTTGCATAATGCCTTGAGTCTGAAGAAAAAAAACTCATTGTATCTTGATGAAAGTAGTGACCTTAATGGTCAATCACTGGAAACCATGATTTTAAAACATGCTATTGTTCTTATGGAGGCAAGATTTTAAGCAAGGTAGTGAGTGATGGTTTGGAACAATGGAAGGTATGAAGGACTTGCTTTATATGCATACTATGCAATCTAGCTTAAGAAAATGCTATTAGAAGAGATTGAAGGTGGATTATGGAACTCAAGGGTTACCATGATAAGGATTGAAGAAAAGACTAAGAGCTATTTAAAGGCCACTGTCATGAAGATATTAAAGATTTCACATGAAAAACCCTAGTAGTTGGAGTAATGAATACGACACCAAAGACGACAGTGTGCTGGGGAAGATTTAGGAGATCTCCACATTATCTAATCATAGGCAAATACATAATTTATTTATTCTTTTAAATTAAAATAAATCATTCTAAACCTATATAGGATACATTCATGCTTTAAAAGCATCTGAAGGAATTTGAGCATTCTAAACCCTATTTAGGATACATTGATACTTCAAAAGCATCTGATTTATTTTTTAAAATTAAAAGAAATCATTCTAAACCCTATATAGGATACATTGATACTTCAAAAGCATATGAAGGAATTTTAGATTATGCAAATATATGTCAATTAAATACCTAGATTACAAAAACTAGCATGCAAAATGTAACCCTTGTTGAGTAGAGCAAGAATGAGATAAGTAACAATGATTCCTATGCCTCTTGTCACACACATCTCCTTACCATTCTCTGTCATTCTTTACTGAAACTTGGAAGGCTATGCCTAAAAATAAGGTTTTGACGAAGGTTTTAGAGTATTTTTATTAAAATGAAAACTCCATTTTGGTGGGCTACACTTGAAAATAAGATTTCAATGAAAGTTTTAGAGTATGTTTATTAAAGTTTTAGAGTATTTTGGCGGGCTATATTCTTGATTCCTTAAATGATTTATTCAAATGGATTGTGAATAAATAAATGACTAACTATTTAGCTATTTTTGTTTGCGTCACTAAATAATTTTTAGTCAATGACCAATTTAGTCATTTATTTACTCATTTATAGCTAAGTTACAAACAATTAGTAGAATTTAGTCATTTTTATTGTTGTGAATAATTTTTTTAGTCACCTAGTCATTTATTTGCCAAATTCTATTAGTGGATTGATAATATTTTTCCTTGCACTACGGTTACCTATTATTTAAAAAAAGTATGAGCAAATCTGACCCCGTGAAACCATATCCCCATGTGTCCTATGTTTGTGATTATTTCTCTTTCGCTCTTTGCTTATCTTTCTCTCTTCTTTGCTTGAGTTGTCCCTTGTATGTGTGACAATGTCTCTTTCTATGATACTTTGACTTTCAAAAAATGCATTCGTTGCCAACGAATCTTTTCTCAAAAATCTTTGCACACTTTTTCAATAAAATTGCATTCTCGACTTGGACCCCTAAAAGAACATGTTTCCTTCATCATGGGTTCACAAAGAAAGAGCTTGAAAAATTTCCTCCGAGGAGGGAGTGGCCTTTCCCTGTGGGAGAAGCCTTGACCTTCCCCTAATGAGGGGGAATTTTCTTCCTTTCAAATTCCTTGATGAAGTGAATTTTTTTCGAAAGGATTCCTTGATGATGAATCGATTTAAGGAAAAAACATCTCTTTTGCACTTTCAAACAATGCGTCCCTTGAGAGGACCCATTTTTTTGAAGGGTTCCCAAGGGACCCCTTTGAAATCCTTCCCATTTATTGATGGTCCATGCAATCATTCACTTGTTTTTCTGTGTGGCTTCTTTGTTTTCCGATATGTTTTATTTGCATATTAATGTCACTTCGCTGGCGTGCTTGTGAAGCCACTTTTTGACTCTGTGTAGTCCCCTTACATTATTGGATTTCCTCCATGTGAGAGATCTTGGGGGATACCTCCTTGTAGGTCTATGGGCCTCTGAGGCACTTACATCGCTAGGCTTCCTCCATGTGAGAGATCTTGGGGGTTGCCTTTTTGCAAGTTTGTGGGCCTGTAAGGCGCTTACTTCACTGGGTTTCCTCCATGTGAGAGATGTAAGGGGGTTGCCTCCTTGCAGGTCTGCGAGCTTGTTAGATGCTTTCATCCTATGAGATTTTTCCATCATTGGTTTGAGGGATTTCAATGTACTTTGTGTAGCTTAATAGTTGTGCGAGGCTATAAAGTCTTTTATTCAAAGCTCCTTAGGGAGAGTACTTGTGGAGTCCTTTTCCCATCCTATGCTTTCGATCTCACCAGATCAAGGTTTGCTTCCTTGACAATTAAGGTATAAATTTCTAACCCTACTAACTGTTCAATCTACTTTACCAAAGCACTCATCAATATTCATTCTCACTAAAGTGGGGGTAAAATGTTTAGGACCAAATTTCAGCCCTTAGGAAAATTCCCCTTTCACACACCCTCACCTTAGAAAATCAAATCTGAAGGTGAAATTGTACATCACCCAACTGCATTCCATCCACTTGGCATCTATCCTTTGTGTCAGTGAGAGAATATTTGTCGGGGATGAATGCGCGACACATGAACATCTACGCGGCGCGCTACCATCCCTACCGGATTCCTATGTCTGAAGTTGGTAGAGGCGTTACACACATAATTAAGGATGAATTGTAACATCCCTCTTTGACCAACCGACATAAAAAATAGATGATTCTTCCCATCCCACCTTGAAAAATCATTCTTCCTCCATTCATTTCATCTCTTCAAGATCTCTACACATTCTCTAGCACTTCACCTAAACTCTTGTACACCTCATTTACACTCAAGAAACATTCTAGCATCTCACTTTTGAGCATTGTAGTAGCAACAACACTCCATCAAATCCACATTGCAAGTATGAGGCCATTATAGACATTGCGAGCTTGGAGTCTGGTGAGAACTTCTTTCACCACAGTTGTGGCAGTGGTAACTTTACCAAGTTCATAGCTTGCTTTCTCCTTCCATTGCCTAGTGAGCTTTTGGATGGAGGTAGTAACACTTCACTCCTCTCCTATGTGATTTGGTTGAGTAGCATAAATTTTTTTGAGGTGATTCTTATTTCCTTCTCTCTTCTTTATCACATATTCTACTCCATTGATTTCTGGTTGTTCGTGCAGGTGGAAACACCAAAATGGGGGTCTGACTAAGGTAGGCCTCTATGTAGCCCCACTAATTTTCCCTCTTTCTTGTGTGTAGGAGGACTTATGCATGGAGCTAGCTGGAAAAATGGTGCTTTTGTGAGATTATCTTCGTCACCCTAGTTCTTATTTGCTTGCTTTATCATGTTAGTATCTATTTCCTATACTTTCTGATTCTGTTTTTACCATCTAGATTAGCTAGCTAGGCTGTTAGTAGGTTTTTCAGTAATTTCTGTTGTGTTTTCTATTTTTTGATCATATGGAAGCCAACGTGCCTGAGAGATCTCAGTGTGCCACCCTGTCATCCCAAAACTATGTTTTTTTCCTTGGATAGAGAGATGTTTGAGACACAATACTGACTCCAAAAACTAGCTTGCCTAGCCTAAACCTAAACTCGAGTCTAAAGAGTGACAAAATTACTACATAGTGCTCTTCATTCTTGATCCTTAACCTTTTAGAGTGGGGTAAGTTAGGGCAACCCTCTTCTCTCAACTCTTCGTGAACTAGAGCCTTGGTGATGGTTAGAGGTGCTATGGTGATTGCTAGAGGTGTCAGATATGGCACACTGTATAAGTTTGATGCATGCACTGTTGAGTGCAATAGTACTTCTGTGAAAAGAAAGTCTATGGAAGAGGTGAGGGTTTCACCTTTAGTAGATGGTCATGGATTTTGGGTACCCAAGGGTGCTCTTTCTTCTAAATCAAAGCTACCTATAGAGAAAACTATGTTATGGCACTAGAGACTTGTCACATTGGAGAAAAGGGTTTAAGGACCTTGAAAAATTAAAACCTTGTTGAATGTTTGTGTAATTGTTATCTTGAATTAAATTTCTATGAGCATTGCATTTACGGAAAATAAAACCACATTCAATTTTTACTTTAGTTCTTATAAATCTTGTGGTGTATTGGATCTTATTCATTTTGATGTGTTTGGTCCTTTAGATGTTCCTTCAATTGGTAAATCCACATATTATGTTTCATTTATCGATGATTATAGTAGAAGGACCTGGGTATATTTTCTAAAGAGTAAATATGAAGTTTTTATTTGATTTAAAGAATTTAAAGCAATGGTTGAGTTGTAAACTAGAAAGAAAATAAAATGTTTGAGGACTGATAATGGCGGTGAATTTTTCTCTAACTATTTTGATAGACTTTGTAAAGATTGTGGTATTCACAAAAAAAATACAACTCCTTATTATCCACAACAAAATGGAGTTATAGAGAGAATGAACAAGACACTGATGGAGAAGTCTAGGAGTATGTTGAGTGGTGCTGGCCTAGAACAAAGGTTTTGGGTTGAAGTTGTTGTGACTGCTTGTTACCTAATTAACAAGTCTCCTATATTAGATTTTGTTGATAAGACACCTTTAGAGGCAGTCGGATCATAAGCATTCATTTAGACATCTTAGAGTTTTTCTTTGCGAGGCATATGCACATGTGCCAAAGGAGAAGTGAACAAATTTGGAGAACAAGGCTATGAAATATATCTTCATCAGATACAGTTATGGTGGGAAAGGATAAAATCTTTGGGATCCTATTGCACAAAAGGTAACATATAGTAGAAGTGTGATTTTTCGAGAAACTAAGCCTTCTTCTGTTATATTACAACAAAAAAAAAGTAAATACGAGGATGTGATTCAATTTCATTCTACATCTGAGAAAGTTGAATTGAGGACCATGAATAGACAAGAAGTTGAGGAGAGATCATATAGCTCTGAATCTTCAGAAGAGGAGGAAGAACCTCCAACTCAACCTGTTTGTATGTATACAGGGCATGAACAACCACTTGAAAGGTATTCAATTGATGATTGGAGATATATTTTTTCTTTGAATACTAACATGGATGAACCTAGATTTGTAGAAGATGCATTAGGTATGAATGATGCAAAATATTGGAAGATTTATATGGATGAAGAAATGAAATTATGAAAAAGTATGATACATGTGATCTTGTACCATTTCATAAAGGATGAAAAACCCGTTGGTTGCAAATGGGTGTTAAAGAAATAGATTGGTTCAAATGGAGGTATAAAGAAGTACAAAGCAAGGTTCGTTGTGAAAGGTTACTCTCAAGTTGAGGGTGTTGATTATGGTGAGATATTGTATCCTATTAAAAAAATGGAATCCATTAGATTTTTACTTGCTATTGTTGCTGCTAATGATCTAGCGGTTGAGAAAATGGATGTGAAAAATAATTTCCTTCATGGTGACTTGGAGGAGGATGTTTATCTGACATAGCTAGAGAGCTATGTGGTGAAAGGTAAAATTAAGTTGGTTTGCAAATTGAATAAATCTTTGTATGGCCTAAAATAGAGTCCTAGGATGTGGTACTAGAAATTTGATACATATGTGTTGAGTTTGGGATTTGAGCATTCTAAATCAAATCATTTTGTTTATTATAAAACTGATGGTGATCATTTCTTGTTTATTACATTATATGTTGATGGTATGTTATTTATTGGAAAAGGGAAAGGTACGGTTTCATAATTGAAATATCAACTTGATGCTAAATTTAAAATGAAAGACCTTGATGTAGCTAGACACATTCTTGGAATGTAAATTAAAAGAGATAGAGTAAATAGAAAGCTATGGCTTGGGCAAAGTAAGTATGCCAATTCATTTTTACAGAGGTTTAACATGCAAGATTGTAGACCATTGTGTGTTCCCATTTTTGTTGGAACAAATTTATCTATTTTAAATTATCCAACATCTCCATCAAACATGGAAGACATGAGAAAAGTGCCTTACTAGAGTGCAATTAGAAGTTTGATGTATGCTATGGTTTGTACTAGACCAAACATTTGGTAGTCATTAGAAGCATGTTTGTACATTTATCATGTCTTTTTTTTTTTAGTATCTCAAGGTTAAAAGTATAAGATAGAGAATGAAAATTGTTTCATTTAAGTTACCATGAGATAAGGTCACAACACTAGGTGATCTCTGTTTGATGGATTGAAGAACTCCATGATGCTGCAAAATAAAATATCTTATAAAAAATTCATTTAATCAACTTATTTCCCTCTAGAAGAACTCTGAAAACCAACAAAATGAGATGAGTGATTTTCTGGCAAGGAATGTTGAACTTTTCTAGCTTATAATAGAGTATTAGTGAGGGTTGCAAGAAAGTTTTGGAATGCTTAGGCATATGAGAAACCTGCTTGAAATATTTTTGTAGAGGTTTCTACCTCAGAATGCGAAATGGATATTATTTCTAGTACGAAGATGAGGATTGTATGGATGAAGAACAAAAGGTTTTTGTTCCTGCCTCTAGTGTAAAAAATGACCCTCCAGTGAAGAAACTTCCCAAGGAAAAATATTTGAGATTAGAGGTCATCTAGAATGTCTCTGTGAACAAGGAAATAACAATACATTCAATGTCAAGGAAGATGATCTTATCCAAGGAATACAACGCAGAGTCTTGTGTCGACAATGCAAGTGGATTGAAATGGTTGTATGAGGCACACAAAGTGAAGCTGATGTTAGCCATTCTCGTGTTGTATCTCACGTATATGATAGGGATCTAGTAAGGAGGAGGCAACAATAAACAAGGCACATAAAACTGTTTGGCGAAGATTCTCCAAGTAATGAGGTATGATGAGATGCCATGATTGCCGATACATACAATGGATTTGTTGTAGGGTTTTAGAAACCTCCTAGCACCAACAATAAAGCAAGGAGGAAGCCGATGGGGGCCCCAAATGGTGCAGCTGTGGGTGATGAGAACATGGATTGAAGCTGCACTTATACTTCAATAAGCATAGTTTTTGCTTCTAGCAGAGATAAATCAAAATTGCTAGAGGAGATTCCTTTTGGCGTGGCAATAGATAAGGTACATAAACTTGTTTGGCAAAGATTCTCCAAGTAATGTGGTCTGATGGGATGCCATGATTGTCGATACATACAATGGATTTGTCGTAGGGTTTTAGAAAACTCCTAGCACCAACAATAAATCAAGGAGGAGGCTAATGGGCCCCCCGAATGGTGTAGCCATGGGTGATGAGAACATGGATTGAAGCTGCACTTATACTTCAATAAACATACTTTGTGCTTGCAATAGAGATAAATCAAAATTGTTGGAGGAGATTACTTTTGGCGTGGCAAGGGATAAAATCTAGGATGAAAGGAAACATGCCCTTTCAAAGAATTTGATGTGCAAAGATCCATCAAACATGGCTCCACACTAGCAGTGTAAATGTATTAAAATTGCTTAAGGAATCTCTAGTTTGGTGTCCAATTGAGAGAGGTGATTATGTGAACTTTTAATGGTGCAACCAACGGGAAATGTTTGAAATGCGATGATAGCCACCATACTTGTTGTGTACACACAAAATGGATGTGTTGAAAAGGATTCATAAAATTTCAAGAAAATGTGTTTGGCAGTTGAGGGCACCCATGCTAATTGCAAAGGAGCGAGCCAACAAAATGGACGTCCATCAAAACATTGAGGAATGAAGGAGTTATAGAGCCAAGTGAAGTTAGGGCAACAAAGGAAGATCAACGACCAGGGTAAAGGAAAGGCCACGTAGCATCATCACACGGGCCATGTGAGATTAAGGTTGACGTCATGTAAAGAGATGTGTGGGGTACGTGGAGCAAGCAAGTGGTGGGCCTGTGAAACTTTGAAGGCATGTGCATATGTTTAGATCCTTTGGTTTTTAAAGAAGGGGGCATAAAATTAAAGGATTTCCAGATAAAATTAAATAGACCAAACATTAAAATGGGTGCGGGTAAGATTTATTTCTACCCCATAAGTAATTTTTCTAAATGTTTCACCATTTTTAAAAGAGGACACATATTTTTTAAAATATGAAGAGAAAGGGGGATAATTTTATTTTACCCAAGTAAATTTGATTTCCCATTCTAAATGCTGGTGGGAGATAAGGCACTGAAAGAGGATATGGGAAATTTTTAAAATTTTCCTGATAAATGATTAAATAGCTCCATTTTTAAAAGGAAAAAATATTTCATCATAAGGAAAAAAGTAGTGTAGATAAATTTTTCCCGTGGCATTTTTTGAGATCGCATTTAATATTGAAGGCCCGAATTATTTCAAATGGGATATTTGAAATAAAATGAAAGCTATAAGGTAAAAGCATGGGTAAAGTTATTGTTGCCCGATGATAAAATTTTAAAGCCTTTCACTTTTTGTTAAGTGGAACCAAAAAATAATGCTTTTAAAATGTGAATGGTGTGCATGGGCAAAGTGAATAAAATATTCACTAATGTTTTCATTTTGCTGGGAATTAAAGTAAAATGCACGAGAAAATATAGTGCAACATAGCAAAGGGCAGAAATAAAGGCTGTCACGAGGAGCAAATATTTTCTCAACTACATAGAAAATGGAGATAAATGGTGAGAATTTTAACGGAAAAGGGAAATTTTTTGTTGTTGAATAAAGAGTGATTTTTCTACTAAAAACAAAGGCAAAGTTTGTTGCAAAAAGAAAGAGAGAAGAGAGAGGCTTTTCTAGATATTTTATTGTTGTTGAGTAATGGTGGATGAAGCTTCGAGGTGTCTTCAACAAATTAATCTTAGGGATTTTATTCCTTCTATTTCTTCTCTTTCTTCTCTCATTCTAAGGGTTCTGAATTTCTGTATGGGTTGGGTAGATAGAGAAATGTTGAGTCCGAGTCATAAATTGAGTCTATAAGTTGTAATTGCTAATTTCATGAGTAAATATCAACCAATTTGTGCAAGTAAATCATGAATGTCATCAAATTGTCTCCAGATTTGTACACATTTTATCATACAAATTCAATAATACAAAGTATGTTTGAATTTGTCATCTGGGTTTCCCTAAGATTGTGTTATTTGTTCATGGGCCTATTTCAAAGAAATGGTTAAATTACTTTGAGCAGATAATTATGATTTCAAGTGTGCTGGTTGGATCTGTAAGAAGAATTTGATTGATAATAGGAGTGGATCTGTTGGTGTAATGCATTAGATTTGGAATCCACTGGTTGAAGTTTGTTTGCTGATGAAAATCCCTTTATAATTTTGTATTTGACTCCATGGCCCAAAATTAGGCACTGATTTATCATTCAGCTTAATGCATTCTCAGAAACAATTTAAAATCAAAATCATTTTAATTCCTATTGTTTGGATGAGGTTTAGTGTTGAATTTTTCTTCCCAATTGCTGAGTGGGTGTTGATATACTAAGAATTTAGCCATATTTGAAGTTGTCGGTACTTTCTTTGGTGTATTGAATTGGGAATTATCGGTTATAAAAAGCAATGTCTGTGTATAATTGAATTAAGTTTGTAGGCATTGTAGAGGTTGACCCACCTTGGTCCTGTAGAGCTAGAAGTGTAGGAAATTTTATCCTTTGAATGAATCTTGCCAGTTGGCCAAATCCCCTATTGAATCTGATCATTAGAAAGTGGCTAGTCTATAGGATTCATTGGACTGATCAATTTGGAACACCAAAAAAATGGTGACTCTATTGGGGACAATTTTGAATCTCCAGTTGTAAAATGATATTTCATAGACTCATATTATTTTTTATTCTGAATTTAGTTCAAATATTGAAGGATTTCAATCCTGGAGAAAGAATTTGTTGTAGTGAACTTGAAAATTTCATGATTTGTGGGTGAAAGGAACTCAAAAATAAATTTATCTGTAAAAAAGCTTCATTTTATTTGAAGTTCATTCCTCTATGGAGAGAGGTGGTGAATCTATCAAAAGAAATTGATGAAGATGTGAATACAATTCCACATCTACAGTATTTCTAATTAGGAAGAACAATTTGTGGCAACTGCAACATATCCAGGTATTCTTCACCTTTTGTTTTCAAGAAAATTGTGTGTGAAAACCATATTTGAACATCTTAGGAAAAAAACTTTGGTTCCCTATTGAGTGAATTAGCACTAAGAAAGGGAAAGGAAAGTAAAACTAAGTTTGCACACTCCCATTTGTTGGATTTGTCATATTAAATGTAATTGTAGTCCCATTGAAATATTTTTGTCTAGTGTTCAAATATTTGCTAGTTTGGATGGTTAGAATGAATTTGTATATCTTAGGGATTTCCACCCATTTGCATTATCATATGTTTCAAAACCAGGTTATCATCATGTTAGTAGTTACCCTTGTGATCCTTCATCTAGTCATTATTATAATTATACACAATTAGTTGAATTCAGATTTGCATACATCCATGGATCACCAAGCTGAAATAGCTATACCATTAGACACCTTGATACAACTTGTCAAGAAGCTTCAAAAGTTTGATAATCCTCAAACATTTGACATTGCAAGGTGCATGAAACCAAGAGTGCACAAGCCTAGGATAAGGCCAGAATGGAAAGCTGTGTTTAAGAGAAAAATTAAGGAGATGGACAAAAGGCACCTGATGTTTTCACAAGCCTAGTTAAAAGATAACCATACTATATCTACTTTCCACATTAATACACCTTTTTTCAATTCCTTTGATCCATTGTATGACCAATTATATTTTTCATTGGTTGATTACAAGGTTGCAAGTATTTCAAATCGAGTCTATAAACAGATGCCTAGATTTGATGGATACAATGTATGTGAAGGAGATGCAAATGTCTAAAGTTTTTCTGTCTTTATGGAGAAACATTCATTTGGAGATCAGGATATGTGGATGAGATTTTTTGTCAGATCTCTTGAAGCACAAGCTAGGGACTAGTACTTAAGTTTTCTTGAGAAGTCCTTTCCCTGCTGGGATAAACTAGTGGATGCTTATAGAGAAGAATTTCTAAAAGAACCTTCTCACCTTGTCACAAGGTTGAAGGAGATTAAAATAAAAAGTGAAGAGTCAAGCACCGATTTCAGTCACAAATTTGTTGTTTCTCTTTCATAAATCCCTAAAAATTGCAAACCTAGTACCTCAGATTGCATTCATATGTACTTTAAAGATTTTGAGGAAGGATCTAGTGCACTGTTAAAATATTTTAAAATATCAAATATGCAGATGGATTACACAGTTTTAGATAATATGGAGAAAGTAAAGAATGAATATGTGCAAAGTTTGTTGTCCTCAATTATGGGTAAAAATGTTGTTGAAATCAAAAACTGTATTAATGCAAAGGATCAGATTGTTAGAAACCAAGATCAAACATGCAAACCTAAACACCTTCCACATAAGAGAAAAATAATGAAAAAGAAGAGCTTTGCATGAAATGTGCAAATTGATATTATTTAGGAATTCAATGATTACAATGAGATGATTTTCTTTATAAAAGAAAATTATGCAACCCTAATGTTGACCTAAAAACAACTCAACTAAATAAATCTTACTTATTAATTAAGTAAACTAATTATTGCCTAAGAAAAACTTAAGTAAAGTTATGCAAGTGCAATTAAATATTAACTACACTAACACCCCCCATAAGTGTAACTTAGGGAGACTAAATAAGTATGCACCTAAAACTAAGATGAATGAAGAAATCATGAATGGGTCCCGACAACAAGGCCTGATCAGGTACCCATGTACAAATGCAATAATGAGGTAGAGAAGGAAAACCCAGTGGGACAACCCCCCCTACAATGAGATGACTGTTGCAAAGAAGCAGTGGAAGAACATTGTGGAGTAACACTAGAACCACAATCTGGCAAGCAAGGAAAGATACTTCTATCTACAAGAAACCATATCGGAATCATAATGATGCAACAACAAACCCGATGCCATGGAACACTCGAAAACAAAAAATGGGAACAACCCTAGAATCCATAAAGCAACAATAGATGATATGATGATGATAGAATCTAGAAGCCATGAATCTTAATGCCGATGCTAAAATGAGACTAAATTTTTTCCATGGGAACAAGTACCATAAAGACTCAGGAACATTAACCACAAATTTATTGGCCCTCAAACTAAGATGGATCCGAAATGAATCTGATATGTGTCAAGCTAAGACAAAAAAGTGGCCAAAATAAACTAAGAAACTGGATTACAATCCATGAGATTTTTCATCAAAACACAATGAACATCAAAGTGCATGCACACTCTAATTAGACTATTATGCAAGAAACCCCCTTGATGAAACTTTATATCAGTTCATTTATTAAAATACCCAATGATTGCAAAAGGAGAGAATACCTAAACATGCATAAATAGAAAATGAAAAATAGACCTAAGATCTATGTAGAGGACTGAACCAGCTTTCCAACTCCGTGAGAATCATGAAAAAAGGATCACTGAGTCAAAAGATATGCCCTCTAGAGTGAAAAACACAACATATGAGTTCAAGGACCTGAAAAATAAAGCTGGAGAATAATCAAGAAAAATAACCTACACTAACAGAATGGCCTCAAAACTATCTTTCCAATGATATCTTGTTTGCAAAAAACTGACTCTGTATGCAAAAGTTATGTCCGATTTGGTAAAAATGCTCCAGAATGGCCAATTTGGCGTATAGGCAACCCAGAGGGCTAAAAAAATTTCGGCCCCTAGTCCTGTGCGCGACCAAGGGCTGGCATGTAAGGGGCTAGGGTGGAGCCTTTGGTCACCCATGTGACCACTGGAGGCACTGGGAGGCCGGCCGAGGGCTGGGCGCATAGCGCCCGGTCCCCCATAGGACCGCGACTTGGCTTTAAAGATCCGTGGGGGCTGAGTGCCGACCGGCGGGTGGCGGGTGGCGGTGCTAGCCAGAGCGGCCGACAGGTGGCCGCCTAGTGGCTGTTTGGTGGCCGCTCGATGGTGACATCCATTAAAACTAGTAGCACAAAAACCAATGCGTGAATGTGAGTTGTTTTCATTATTTTCAAGAATTTCTGCCTCGTGAAGCGTGTTGGGGAGGTCGTACGTACGACCTCCCTAGCAATTTTTTTTTCCTTCCGGATCAAGTGCTTAGAAATCGACCAAACGACATGCATCCTTAGGGTTTTTGGCCTCTGCAAACGTGATGGTGACCTTTGTTCATGCTCAAAATGCTTTGAAAAATCAGCTACCTCTAGAGCTTCCCAAAAATCGCCGAACTTGAAACCCTCACAAATTTCTTCAACGATGATGAAAATCAGAAAAATAAAAGTCAATCTTGACTTTTTCCAGTGTTCTGAATCCAATGGTCAAGCTTGATCTTATCCAAGATTCTGCATAAATGAACTCAAGGCATGATACCCTTGAGGAACCCCGAACAAACTCTGTAATGATTTTCTCCAGAATTTGAGAAGGGGTTGCATGCCAAGGCTCTAATACGATGTTTGAAACCAAGATCAGACATGCAAACCTAAACACCTTCCATAGAAGATAAAAACAATGAAAAAATAGAGCTTTGCATGAAATGTGCAAATTGATATTATTCAAGAATTCAATGATTACAATGAGATGATTTTCTTTATAAAAGCAAAGTATGCAACCCTAATGTTGACCTAAAAACAATTCAACTAAATAAAGCTTACTTATTAGTTAAGTAAACTAATTATTACCTAAGTAAAGTTATGCAAGTGCAATTAAATATTCATTACACTAACATAGATGTCTTTAGTTTTAAAGACAAACAAATGCACACATGAGAAGGGAGAAGACAAGATTGATGCATCATTAGGTCATGAGGAAGTTGTCTTTGAACAACCTATAGAAGAAATACTCAAATGAAAATAGCAGCTGTAATAATGAAAGACATGATGGGGGGATATGAATTGGATTTATTTTTTGAACAATAGTATTGTGACACACTTGGTCATACCAATCTTATAAGTGTATGTAGCATTGATGAAATCTTTCATGATGAGACAAAGGAGCTTGTAGATTCAAAGAATGCTTCTGAGAATGTTAGTTTTTCAGCTGCAAGTGACAAAGTGTGCAATGAATTTCAATTAGCAAGATCAACCCCATGCAACTGCAACGAAGGAACCATTGATGGTTTTAAGCTTGACAGCGAAAATGTTTGTGTCTATCCTCAAGAGCATGTGAATGACAAACGCAATGATGATACCCAATCCAATGATGAAATATAGAAAGAGGTGGATTGTTGTCATGATAGCCCAGAAGTAAGCGAGAATGAACAAGTGGAAAACTTGTTCTCTGTGATGGATTGTGACCATACTATTGACAAGGTTGTTACAAATTCTATTTCTTATGATTGGGGAAATCCAGTTTATGATCAGGCCATTGAGTTTTCAAATTTTGATGATGATGACATCATGATATATCCTGATTTGCAATTTGGTAGTGCATACAGTTTTAGTGGAGGTCAAGGAGAGGAAGTGGTTGAGAGAATGGATCAGAGCAATGATCTATTGAACAATGAACAAATTTCAAATATGTTGACCACTGAATATCAAAAATATACATGTTTTAATAACTCTTAGTTGTTGTGTGCTACCCATGTTGATTTTGACAATGCTGATAATATTCACTATACAAGGTATGATGCATGTGTTTTTTATTTTCCTCCTAGTCATGAACCGGTTGGTCAACATGATGATAATGCAGATAAAGATATGAATCAATGTGATTGTAAGGATGAATTGTATGATGAGTCTGAAAGTGTGCATGGTGATGCAAACTCAAACATTTATTTTGATGAGTTTGAAGCAGCAGATGACCATGAGGTTTGTGCATCCAATGAGCCAAGTTTTGAAGATTTTAATGTAGACTTGGACAAGTGTCTATTTGCTGATTTGAATGAGCCTAGGCATGAGTCTTTTCATGTGGATGTGGATGTTGATTTCAAGGAAGAATCAAATCATCTTTCTGAACCAAAATTGCTCATTGTTAAGCAAACTTGGGATGTTGAAGATATTGATATGTTAGGTGTAGAGAATAACAAAGGGAATGAAGATAAAGATAAGTCAGAAATCCTAGATGATTCTATACATCAACATGATGGAGGATAGTTGTAGAGTGTGCTAATGCATAAGTGTATCTCTTTGCATATACTTGGAGATAGTTTGCATGATGGGGAAGATCTTTTGGTAAGTTCTTGTGATGGTTTTTCCTTTGACATGCAAACTAATAATTAGAATGAGCCTAATATTACCAACCATATGGAAGGATGTGAGTGCTACTTTTGTTAGCTAGAAGAAGATTTTATAAAATGTGGCAATATGCAAAACATTGGAGGAGGTTGTTTTCAGTTTGAAAATGGTTTACATGATGAATATGACAAGTTGTTTCCACATGATAATCAAATTTTGAAGTATGCTTGAATTTTATATGTATAGTGATTGTGAATATGTTGACAATGTTGTATGTGATGGATTGTTGGGAGAGATGAACATGTTCAATCAGACAGATTGCGATGCTATTTCTAGATTAGCTTTAGTTAGTAAATATGATAAGATCTTGTTTCCATGTGGTCTGGATCACTATCCTCATAAGTTGCTACTTGATACAAAATTAGAGCATGAAGAGAGTGGCAGTGAGGTGGCATATGCAATTTGGTTGCCATATGATGACAAAGCCAGATAGAAAGCAAGTTCACACTTGTATAAAGGTAGTCTGATGCTAATGTATGCAAATATGTTGTCAATCATGTTGTTGTGGTGTGAAAGAGGAAAGCATGACTTGAGGGAGATCAAATCCTTTAACATATTGGTGTTTGACAGAGGTAAAATTTCACTCCCCTTTTTTCATTTGGTGCCCTGGGGTCACCAAGTGAAGTTAAAAAGGAGGTTAAATAAATGAGCAATTTGAGAGCACCTGACATAATCAACATTTGGTCTACTCTCCCCAGTTGGAGCCACTAGTGGCACCTTCAAATTTTGCAAATTTGAAGCGCCCATAATAAATTTTTTTCTTTTGCACATTCAAAGGTAGCCCTGAAAAACCTATGTAAATGACCTACTTTAGAAGGTCATAATTTGGAGCCTATTTATTTTCATGAAAAATACCTTGGTGGACCCAGTCATGTGACATATGTAACCTTACATGTCCATTTTCAGCTTCCCACGATGAGTTTTGATAGTGTTTTGAAAAGCGAAGCTGGAGGGTTCTGTCACTATTTTGTTGTTTTAGAACTTTCAGTTCTACGAGGTGGCCTCCCGTTCGAGCTCATATTTCACAAATGGATGATTTTAAAGATGAAATGATTGTTTTTCCTCATTCCTCCCACATTCATATACTCCCATGTCTGATTTTAGAGCTTCATGATTTGATTTGCTATGTTTTCGAGATCAAAAGAAAATTCAGTTTTTCAGTTTTTTACATTTGGATTTTCGACAATGTTTCAAGGTGGTCAACTTTGACCCCTAATATCTCGTGATGATCGATGATTGAAGAAAATCCCTCTTGCACGCATTTTTGGTGTACCAAAATGAGCTAATTTTTCCAGTTGCAGCCTCTTAGAAGTTGATCTGATATTTTTGCAAAATGGTGATTTGGCGAGTTTTAATTGATTCTGAACAAGTGTAGTTGCAGAAATGTCTGACTAAGAAACTTTGTAGTTGAATATCTTGCACCTCGAGATATCTTTTTCTGAACTGGATTTTTCACTCCATTCTTGAATCAAATGTCTACATACCTACAAGTTTTCGTGACTTCGAGAGGTTGTTTCATTGGTTTTCAAGAGTGATTGTGGAGCCCACCTAGCCTTTTTTGACCATTGTGCAAAAATGCCTGAAATTGACTTTAACTGATAACCCACTTCAAATTTTTGTGCCATGAGCACTCAAAAGCTATTTCAATGCAATTCAAGTCAAAACTTGTTTGAAAATGATTTTTTTTTAGTCTAGCCCAAATGGGGACCTGACATATGTACTCTATTTGAGGAAGTTTTATTGAGTTGGGTCTAATTGATTTTTTTTCAAGAGAGATTTTGGAGCCCACTTGGCCTATTTTGACCATTTTGCAAAAATGCCTAAAAGACAATTTTAAATGATAACCCACTTCAAATCTTTATGCCATGAGAATTTAGAAGCCGTGTTAGGGAAATTCAAGTTAAAACTTGTTTGAAAACAATTTTTTTTAGTCGAGCCAACAAGGGGACCCGACATATGTACTCTATTTGAGGAAGTTTTATCGAGTTGGGTCAAATTGAAAACCGTGGTGAAAATGAAGGTAAGAATGATAAATAATCAAAACCTCATTCTGAAGTGAAAAAATATAAGGAAAATCATATGACTTTGTATAATGATTGTGATGAGAAGGGTTTTCATAAAAACATGCAGTGGTGTCATGAGACTACTTGAAAGAATGAGAAAAGGATGATGACTTATTTGAGTAAAGACATTTGGTAGTCATTAGAAGCATGTTTGTGCATGTATCATGTCTTTGTTTTTTAGTATCTGAAGGTTAAAATTATAAGATAGATAATGAAAATTTTCATTTAAGTTACCATTAGATAAAGTCACAATACTAGGTGATCTCTGTTTGATGGATTGAATAGCTCCATGATGCTGCAAAAGAAAATCTCTTATACAAGATGCATTTAATCAACTTATTACCCTTCAGAAGAACTCTAAAAACTAACGAAATAAGGTGAGTGCTTTTCTGGCAAGGAATGTTGAACTTTTCTAGCTTATAATAGAATATTAGTGAGGGTTGCAAGAAAGTTCTGGAACACTCAAGCATATGAGGAACCTGCTCGAAATATTTTTGTAGAGGTTTCTTCCTTGGAATGCGAAATGGATATTCTTTCTAGTAGGGAGATGAGGATTGTATGGATGACAAAAAAAAGGTTTTTTTCCCTACCTCCAGTGTAAAAACTGACCCTACAATGAAGAAAATTCCCAAGGAAAATACTTTGAGATTTGAGGACATCTGCAATGGCTCTATGAATAAGGAAATAAAAATGCATCCGGCCTCGAGGTAGATGATCTTATCCAAGGAATATAGTGTAGAGTCTTGTGCTGACAATGCAAGTGGATTGAAATGGTTGTATGAGACATGCAGAGTGAAGTTGCTATTAGCCATTCTCGTGTTGTATCTCACGTAGATGATAGGGATCTAGTAAGGAGGAAGTGACAATAGACAAGGAACATAAACCTATTTGGAAAAGATTCTCCAAATAATTTGGTCTAAGGGGATGCCATGATTGCCAATACATACAATGGATTTGTTGTAGGGTTTTAGAAACCTCCTAGCGCCAACAATAAAGAAAGGAGGAGGTCGATGGGGGGTGTGAATGGTAAATGTGTAGGTGATGAGAACATGAATTGAAATTTCAATTATACTTCAATAAGCATAGTTTGTGCTTGCAGTAGAGATAAATAAAAATTGTTGGAGGAGATTCCTTTTGGCGCAACAATGGATAGAATCTAGGATGAAAGGCAACATGCCCTTTCAAAGAATTTGATGTGTAGGGATCCATCAAGAACAACTCCACATTGGCAGTGTAAATGTATTAAAATTTCTTGAGGAAGCTCTACTTTAGTGTCTAGTTGAGAGAGGTGATTATGTGAACTTTTAATGGTGAAGCCAATGGGAAATGTTTGAAATGCGATGATAGCCACCATACTTTTTGCATACGCACAAAATGGATGTGTTGAAAAGGCTTCAAAAACTCTAAAGAAAATGTGTTTGGCAATTGAGGGCGCCCATGATAATTGCAAAGGAGCGAGCCAACAAAAATGGATGGCCATCAAAACATTGAGTAGTGGAGAAGTTATAGAGCCAAGCGAAGTTAGGGCAACGAAGAAAGATCAACGACTAGGGTAAAGGAAAGGCCATGTGGCGTCATCACATGGGACGCACGAAATTAAATAGACCAAACACTTAAAATGGGTGCAGGTAAGATTTATTTCTACCCCATAAGTATTTTTTCTAAATGTTTCACCTTTTTTAAAAGAGGGCAAAGATTTTTTATAAAATATGAAGAGCAAGGGGGGTGATTTTATTTTACCCAAGTAAATTTGATTTCCCATTCTAAATGTTGGTGGGAGATAAGGCATTGAAAGAGGATATGGCAAATTTTTAAAATTTTCCCAATAAATGATTAAATAGCTCCATTTTTAAAGGGAAAAAATATTTCAATATAAGGAAAAGGGCAGTGCAGATAAATTTTGCCTTTGGCATTTTTGAGATTATATTTAATAATTGAGGGCTGAATTATTTCAAATGGGATATTTGAAATAAAATGAAAGCTATAAGATTAAAGCATGGGTAAAGTTTTTGTTGCCTGATGATAAAATTTTAAAGCCTTTCACTTTTTGTTAAGTGGAACCAAAAAACAATGCTTTTAAAATGTGAATGGTGTGAATGGGAAAAGTGAATAAAATATTCACTAAGGTTTTCATTTTGCTGGGAATTAAAGTGAAATGCACGAGAAAATACAACGCAACATAACAATGGGAAGAAATAAATTCTTTCACGAGGAGTAAATATTTTCTCAACTATAGAGCAAATGGAGATAAATGGTGAGAATTTTCACGGACAAGGGGAATTTTTTGCTGCTGAATAAAGAGTGAATTTTCTACTGAAAACATAGGCAAAGTTTGTTGCAAAAAGAAAGAGAGAAGAGAGAAGATTTTCCAAATATTTTATTGTTGTTGAGTAATGGTGGATGGAGCTTCCAGGTGTCTTCAACAAATTAATCTTAGGGATTTTCTTCCTTCTATTTCTTCTCTCATTGTAAGGGTTCTAAATTTCCATATGGGTTGGGTAGATAGAGAAATGTTGAGTTTGAGTCATAAATTGAGTCTATAAGTTGCAATTGCTAATTTCATGAGTAAATATTAGCCCATTTGTGCATGTAAATCATGAATGTCATCAAATTATCTCTAGATTTGTACACATTTGATCATATGAATTCAGTAATACAAAGTATGTTTGAATTTGTCATCTCAGTTTCCTTGAGATTGGTTTCTTTGTTTATGGGTCTATTTCAAAGAAATGGTAAAATTATTTTGAGCAGATAATTGTGATTTCAATTGTGTAGGTTGGATCTATAAGAGAATTTGATTGATAATAGGAGTGGATCTATTGGTGTAATGCTTTAGTAGTTGGAATCCATTGGTAGAAGCTTTTTTGCTGATGAAATTTCCTTTATAATTTTGTATTTGACTCCATGGCCCAGAATTAGTCACTGATTTGTCATTAAGATTAATGCATTCTTAGAAACAATTTAAAATCAAAATCATTTTAATTCCTATTGTTTGGTTGAGGTTTAGTGTTGAATTATGCTTCCCAATTACTGAGTGAGTGTTGATATACTGAGAATTTAGCTAGATTTGAAGTCGTTAGTACTTTCTTTGGTGTAATTGAATTGGGAATTATTTGCTATAAAAATCAATGTCTGTGTATTATTTAATTAAGTTTTTAGGCATTGTATAGGTTGACCCACCTTGGTCCTGCAGAGCAGAAGTGTAGGAGATTTCAGCCTTTCAGTAAATCTTGTCAGTTGACTGAATCCCCCATTGAATCCGATCATTAGAAAGTGGCTAGTCTATAGGATTCATTGGACTGATCGATTTGGAACACCAAAAAGAATAATATCATTGATTATTTAGGATTAAAAGTGATGTCCATACAAGCAGTATTAAACTCTCTCACATGTTCTGTTGGATCCCCTCCCCCCTTCTATTTGTTGAATTTTGGCACACTAAAGTGTGGAGGGAAATGTGGCATGTATATGCTTCGATCAAAAGGGTAAGGACATAGTTCTTCAATTGAGTATGTTTTCTTTGTTCCATCACTTGCATGTTTGTCATTTTTTGTTGCATTGATTTCCTTTTTTGCATCAAATTTTCCATGGGTGATGGTGGAATATTTGGTTGACTTTGCACGAGTGGGTTGGTGTTGGTGTTAAGCATGTTGAGTTAGTTGTATGATGATAATGGATTGTGGTTTTGGAAGTTGGATGCAAATGTCAGATTTGGGTTGATGTTTTGAAGAGAAGGATTTTGATTGCCTTGTTGGAAGTGTGAAGTAAACATGGTGTTGGTGTGTGTGTTGGTATTGGTATGGTGTTGTGGTGGAGTTTGATTGGTGTGTTGGTGTTGTGGTATGAAGTTGAGGTTTGGTTTGACATGTTATTATGATGGAGGTTGGTTGGTGTTTAGGTTTGATCCAAAAGACATGTTTGTGTTTAGTGTAGTGTTGGTTTGTGTTTTCACTCTTGATGTGGTAATATGAATCCTTCTTGTCTTTATTAGTGGGTTTGGATTTAGATTTTTGTTTATGTTGGTTGATGGTGTGGTATTTTGGGTGGATGATGTGGAAAATAGATTTATAAAACTCATACCCATGGTGCTAGAGGATGAACCAAATGGATTGGAAAATGTGGGACCTGGTCCTTGAGATGTTGCATGTTTTCTTTTGGTCCCAAACATTGGAGTAGGGAGAATGTGTGTAGTTGTCACATTATGTGTAGTTCCCCAAGAGGCATACTAGTGTGAATTTGTTGTGAGGAAGGGTGACCTTGTGAAAATGTGTTATGAACTTGACCTTGAGTTTGTGTTTGTGTTGTTCCCTCTACAATTATGGAAGTATCAAAACCAAAGGGAAGCTTAGCACCATTTTGAGCAAGTGCTAGAAAGTATTTATTAGGATTCACTTTGACTATCTCTTCTATGATACACACTATCTTAGGATATTGGGAAGCTTGTTCAATCTCTTTGGGGGTTAGAGTTTCGTTAACGCCATTAAACCTAAGATTGCAAAATGGGTTTGGAATTTCGTCTTGTGATGTTTGAGGTTGGTTTTAAGATGAACCAAAGTTCATGGTGCTAGTTAGATTAAAATTGGGGTCATATGAGGAATCCATTTCTTTTCATTTCCTTTGTGACCTAGTGAAGACCATATAAGACATTACCTTTAGATTTTGAGACTTTTTGGAATGAATGAAACTAAAGATGAAGATGCAAACTAAGGATGAAAATGGAAGATGACAATGGGACCACACTATGTTTTTGGAATTTTTGGAATATAAGAATGCAAGATAGGAATGTAATATAACTATGTTGGGTATGCAAAATGACGAATGAGACTATGAGTATGCTTATGCTTGGGATGCAAGATGGTAAAGGAACTAAGACTAAAACTATGCTTGGATTTGGATAAATTTTGAACCATAAAAAGGGGAATGCTAAGCAAATAATAATGAACCAAAATAGCATCTCTAAATGCAAAGACCTCAAGAGAATAAAAACAAGATGATGATGACAATGATAGTTGGATAAGGTGAGCCTAAACTAGAAACATGAGTTGTAGATCCAACCTAAGGATAAGATAAGTGAAATATGATAAGGTCAAGGAACCTAAATATGAGATTATGGTCTACTCAATAGTGTGATAAGCCTCCTAATATTAAGACTCAAAGATGATGATGGGATGGGATAGAATATGATGTATGAAAACTAGGACTAGATGTAAGTTAACCCAAGGTAAATGATGAAATGCAGTGAATGGACTAATTGAACCTAAACAAGTCTTAGATCTGAATGTACAATCACTATCTATAAGGAAACTGAAAGTTGGATGTACTGATATTTCCCCAATTTTTTTGATTATGATAGATGTAGTGTTTCAAGCCACAGATGTGGTGCAAAGCTAGTCAATTGTGGTGTAGGACTGGTCAATTGTGGCACATAGACAAATGCAAATTTTTGGCTTCTTAGGGTTTCTAACAGATGCATCGTTCTAACTGACAATTACAGTGTACTATCTGACGATTGTAGTGTTCTACTTTTTGGCCTAAAATTGATGTTTTGTAAGTGGTTTTTTTTTTTTGGAAATTTCCAGATTTGATCATAAAACACATAAAACATTTAAAAAATAGATTATTTTGATTTCAACTCTTTGATTTATGGTAAAAGAGTATTTTTCAAGTTTCCTTCCATAAAAATCACTTGGCCTTGGTTCACAAACAATATAAGCAAGCACAACCTAGCTAGTAGTAATATGATTATCTAATAAAGTTGGCTTGGCTTACCCTTTTGAGTGATGTTAAATCCAAGAAAAAGGAGTGGTTGAAGCTAGAGTATACCAAGGTCATTTACCACATTGACACCTCTCTCCTTGAAAGTATAAAATCCAAACAAGGAACTGTGCCACATCAACCAAGAACCAAATGTGGTAACTTCAAGGTATGATCCATATCCCTTACACCAACAATAGTAGATGGCCAAAATAGTTCATAGGTTTCTAAAAACAATGATTCTTACTCACATGTGAACTCCTAAGAACACCATGGCCTAGTAGCAATGGAAGACCAAAGTCTCTAGCCCTTTTTCGGAATCACCCAAGACTGAAAGGCCCACCCCTAGGTCTCAAATGGATTATGCTCACTTTTCAATTTTCATACTTTAATATAGCATACTATAGGTATATATGTTGAGGGTCATTCCTAGGGGTGAAACTCCATTGGTACGCCCACCTGACTCAAAAATAAAAATGGAAGGCTTGTGCAATTCTCTTTATCATCACCCAAGAATCACACGTAGCACAAGGGGAGAGGATACTTAAGAATTTGTTGTGTTCTATTTGTCATCACCCAAGAATCAAACATAGTACAAGGGGAGATGATACTTTAGCTAATCATGCCTTTGGTAATAACACATGCATGCAAGTGCACAAAACATGGAAGACACTTGTTATTTTTAAGCACCAATTCCAAATTTTCCTAATTTAGAAATCACACACACAATGGAACCCTGCAAGAAATTGGATTAGTAGTTAGATCAAAAGGTCTTCTCCCAATGACTGCAACAAGATGGAAATCAAATATTAGTAACCAAAAACCTCTACCCTAATGAATGCAAAAAGAAGAAAATGAAAGTCTCATATTTATGCCCTCCTTTTGTAATGACAATAAAATGTGGTGCACATAGGCTCATATGTACTATTTTAATGTGTCATAGAATGAAATAGATGCAACTTATAAAATGAAAATTGCGGTGTTGGGAACAATGAGTGTGGCACAAAAATAAATGATAGTGGTGTTCTAGAGCATGATTATGACGTATAAACCTGTGGCTAAAAAACACAAAGATCTGACAAAAAAATTAAATCTGATGATGGAAGTGATGCAACCAAACTATTAGAATAATATCCAGAATCCCAAAAAATGATAAAAAACAACAATGATTAAAGGATTCGGAATCTTGCAAGATAATAGTTAGATGCATCATTCTGGGCAACAAATACGATGTGGAAGACCTCACATGCATTGCATCATACAACGATTGTGGAATTTGAAGGCACAAATGTGGCATTGGACATAATGAAATGCGTCACACACCTAAAAGTTAATTTTTTTTATTTTTTTTGAAAAATCCGGTTAGTTCATTTCAAGTTCACCAAATGTAGATGAGGGTAGAATTCAGGAAAGAGTATGAACCAATGATAGAAACCACACAACTACCTAATTCAAGCTAATAAAGACCCTAATCCAACAATGAAGCACAAATGACAATAAAAATTATGATAATAAAGCAATAATACTCAATCTCTATGCCAAAGTTGATTCATCTCCATTGCTCTTCTCCATTTTGCTTTGTTTGTTCTGAGATTTGTAGTATGCAAGATATTTGATAAGCTTGATGTTGATGCAAGATGGCTAGATCTCAAGATAGCAGAACTTTAAAGATTGTAGTTAGGGTTGGAATGAAGGTGATGGCTTGCTTTTATAGAAATCCCATTTCGAATGAAGGGTGTGGATTGAATGATGAGGTATGGTAATCAATGGATGACTTTAATTGGTAGGAAAAAGAGATAAGGATGGGAAGGAGGGGATGCAATCCAAAAAATTGGAATGAGAGATAAGGCTTGGATACAAATAAATAAATAAAATAATTACAACAATTATTTAATTTAGGAGAGGGAAAATGAATAATTAAATAATTAAAAATAATTATTTAATTATAGAAGAAAAGAGGGACATGAAATATTTAAATAATTGAAAATAATTATTTAATAATAGATGGAGGGAAAAGGTAAATAATTATAAACAATTATTTAATTATAGAGGAAGGGTGGAGTGTGAAAAATTAAATAATTAAAATAGTTATTTAATAATGGGTGGAGGAAAATGGTAAATAATTAAATAGTTAGAAATAATTATTTAATTATGGAGAAAATAAAATGATAAATAATTAAATAAATGAGATTTATTTAATTATGGAGGGAAAAAGCTAAAAAATAATTAAATAAATTATTTAATTATAGAGGAAAATGGAAATACATAATTAAATAAATAAGATTTTTTTTAATTATAGAGGGAAAAATGAAAATTAGTGATGTAATTTAAATAAACTGACATTTATTTAAATTAATCAAAAGAGGAATAAAGATAAAATGAATTAATTAAATAATTAAGAATTATTTAATTAATAGTAGAATATGACCTTAGAAAATAATTAAATAATTAAAAATATTTAATTATGCAAGAAAGAAGGAAAATGAGTGATAAAATGTTTCTTGCAAGCTTGATACATTTTTTAGTGTCTACATGTATAACTACATTTACTTAAAAGATACAAATCCACATTTAGGCACCTATATATCCTTTCTATATTTGTGTATAATTTAAAAATGATAATATTGGTTTGGTTCTAATTTTAGCATCCATGGAATAAGTTTGAATTAGTAAGAAGAAGCTTTCTATCATAAAAAATTAGGACGATATTGCAAATTAACTTTAGACACACTGAAATTGACAATAAATAAATAAATGATGAGTAATTAAAACCACTACAATGATCTTATGACTCACCAATCTTAGCAACACTCTGATTGCCTTAAGAAGGATCATTAGTATTAGTTTTTCAAAATTCTAGTGGTTGAAGAGACCATTTACTTGCTTTATTCACCTTACTAGATATTTTAATCCTAGAGCTAGAATGGATTGAGGAGAGAAATAAATTACACAAATCTAATTTCCTCAATAATTGAATATATAAAGGAGATATGACTTCCTCCAAGCACGTTTAGTAGCTAATTTTTATTTAACTAAGCCCAACATCCTTTTCCAAACACACCCAAGAATAATCTAGGGTAACCTTGGAAGATCTAATGCTTCTACTATAAGGTTATTGAATATATAGATTATGAAGTACATATCAACTTGAAATCAAATTAATTAAAATTTACAAAGAAAACTTACAAACTATGTAGAACCTTCGAGTCATTAAACATTATTAAATTACTAGATACAATTTTTTATTTGAAAATTAAAAATTCTCTGTATTTCCTGAGTGAAAGTTTGATGAGCATCTCCACTGCCAGGTGTTGATGTCAAAGGCCCAACACTAACCTATTCAACATCAAAAGTGAGTTATAATAATACCATTCATATAATTTTCAACTATTCAAATGTAATATTTATAATTTTTTACTAGTTACATAACTATGCACTTGACATTGTCATGTAATAGGGAGATGGAGGACCACTAGAAGTAGGGTGAACACAATGACCTTGAAATTTACTTATAATCATTTAACTAATTTAGGTAATCCTACATTTCAAAATTATAAAATTTAATAGATTGAATTAAATGAACTTGTTGAAATTTATTTTAGTATCAAAGTTGAATGCATCACTCAGGAGATCTTCTGTCATCACCATCTAATCTATTGTAGATGTAGCCTGGCCACAGGCATCCTGACTATATGTAGGGTGATAAAAATAGAGTGACTCAAAAGACTGAAATAAATGAGGTGGAGTTGGATGCCTAGAAGACTTGTTCGCCTCACCTTTTTCTAGTGGCCTAGTATGTTGTACAAGCCTTTGAGTGAGCAAGCTAATCGACTGTAAGGTATCCACCTCAACACTCTCCTTCACAACAAAAGAGATAGTCACATGCTCATAGTCTAGTCTAGTGAATGGTATAATTTATTGTTGTGGTTCAAGATGTGCTCCCACTTTGTCCTATGCAGAGCCCCCACCTCTACCTTGAAACTTTCTCATGTCAAAATAGTTAGGATTTTATTGAGTACAAACTCAATTTCTTTCTTATTATTTTCAATTTTCCCCAATATGTTTTCTTGTGTTGCTAGAGGATGATGAGGAATTATAGGAGGTGTTTGTTGAGGTTTTTCTTCAAGAGGGATTTCATCATGAGGTGAATTAGGATTTTCAAGATTTGGGGGTGAATTGGGTGAATTGTTAATTCTTGAAAAATTAAACAAATTTAAATTACAAAACATATTCAATCTACCTATTTAATATAAAATTGACACTAAAAATCTAAAAAATCACTCCTTTGACCTCGTCAATGTCTGTTAGTGTAATTAATTAATTAATTATTACACTAGCATAAGTTAACTTAGGGTTAATTAATCATATTAGTCCTAGGTTACTTTTGATCATTTAATAAAGATGTTGAGATAAGATTCCCTTCTAGAAGATGAGTTGTCTTTTCTAGAAGTTATCTCCATCTTGTTATCATTCCCTAGGTTAGGGTTTCATGTTGTCACATGAAGTGTGGTTTGTACACTTGGCAACATCTTATGCTTTTTAGGTTTAGCACTTGCCTATATAATCAGGCATATGTACTCTTTGTAATTAATAATCCAGATCATCATAATAGAATCTCTATTTTGAATGTCATTATCATACTTTCTGTGTGGGTGAATATTTCTTCTTGGCAAAGGTCCTCCATTGAAGTCTGCAGCTTCATCAAGGCAACCTGTGTATCCAGCATTCCAACATGGTATCAGAGCTATTCCAGTGAAGGTTCATCCCAGGATCAAGAAAGTTTGGCTCCGATCTGGACATATTCAACCATTTGAGGTATATCTAGGGTTTTTGCATTTTGTACTATCCGTACACATTTGCAGAAAAAAATATCCTCCCTTTCAGTCCTCCATCATGGCAAAATTTTTTTAGATCTGCAGGAATTTTTTATTTCCAAAAAAGGGCTAATTTTTCTATAGTTTGGGCAAAAATTTAAATCTGGGGCGACCTGCTATTTTATTCCTAAGTCAGCATCATATTTCTCTAATCCGTAGACTATAGGGTTTGATAATATTCATCAGCATTTTTATTTTTTATTTTTTGAATTGCCATAAAGGCATTATTCAAAAAATATATATTCGGGGTTGTTTGTTTTAAAAAGTCTGTAGAAAGTTTTGGGTCGGCCGCATTGATTTTGTTGCAGAGGAAGGTACTGTTTGTCGGTCATCCTTTATACCATCACCGACTAGCATTCACTGTCCCATCAGATAGGCCCATCTGTCGACGTTGACTCCTCCGACCGCCTTCTTCCTGCCCGCCATCACGTTCGCCGGTCACATCGACCGTCACATCGCCTGTGCTTCCATCGACGACCGCTTCCACCGGCCCGTTCTCCAACAGCCGTCACATCCATCTGGCTGATCAATCCCATCATCGGCACCGACGCATCCTTCGGTGACCATTCCTATCTGTGATCGCTTATCTCCGCCGAGTCCTCATCGCCAGCCCCGGTCCTATCCGTGACCGACGGCTCCGCCTGTTCCCAGCGGCGCCACCCCGACACCGCCCGCCTCCGCTCAGCCGCCGCTCCGTTGGTGCTCTGCCCTATGGCGGTCCTATATTTTTTTTTCCAGCTACATCTGCGGTCACATTAGCGACCTAGGGCCAGCGCCCGAGGGCCAAACTTTTGCGCCTGTTTAGCCTGCAGAGTGCCTCATCTAGGTATTTTTTTCATTTTATCACATCTTTTCACCAGGGTATCAAAAATATGCAAACAAGATACCGTCGGAAAGGGAATTCAGTGCTCTTTCCAGTAGTGACATCCATTCTAGGAAATTTTTCATGCAAAAAATTCTACAGTCAACTGAAGTCAACCCTATAGTTTCGACATAAAAACTCATATCTTCGCAGCCGTTGATTGAAATTCAATGATTCCAGCGACATCAGGAAGGTAATTCTGAGCTTTTTTCATCAGTCCATTCACTTTGATTAGTTTCAGCTCCAGGTACTCTTGCATTGGTTTTGTTCAATTTGGTGCATTTGTTCAATAACTTGGATATCCTGAAGCTTGGGAAAAGATTTTTTGTTTTGGGTGGCATCACTTCAGCTGCATATCACTTTGGAAGTTTTTATTTGTTACTGAAGGTCATTGTCTTTGTACTTTTGGAGAAATTTGTTTGTACATTATGGGGCTTGCATATTATCCTTCTTTGACTATGTTGCACATGAGAAACTATAAACAATGGCGAGATGGGATCATCCACCATCTCCAAACACTTGAATTGTTGCCACATTTGTATGGTACAGTTCCCCATCTAGGTCAAGGTATTCAAAAATTTACTTGGAGTTGCAGCAGATATAATGTTTTAGCAGTGATTGCAATGCATGTTGATTGTGATATTTTGGAATCTATTGATCATTGTGATAGTCCTCACATCCTTTGGACTAGGATTTGGGAGATATATGGAGATTCAGATACTCCACCCTTCCTTGATGGTCATGATTCAGAATGTCAGGTTTCAAATCAAGTACCCCATGATGATATTGCTATGCAGGAGGTTGTTTGTTTGGATTTCCTTGACTCTTCTGAAGAGGTTGACAAGGTTGCTTCAGATGATTCTTCTTCTCCATCAGAGAGAGTTGGTATCCCTTCACATTCAGTGATTCCTTGTCCAGAGTCATTGATTGAGGCTTCCATCATCATCATTCATCAGGACACATTCTGTTTTCCAGACTTGACATCACGAGATGGCTTTGTTTCAGGTATCACTGACTTGGCTACTTCTACAGGTTTGGAGGATATTCTTGAGGGGATATCACTCCTCTATTCAGATATTTCATATATGAGACTTCCTACATCTTCATCGGAGTTTCTTCTGCATCTACCATTAGATTGGATTCAGTCTTCTTTCAGTGGTTTTGAGAACACTTCATTATGGGGGGGCAATCAAGTCTCCATCTATTCCTTCGATGGAAGGACCATCACATTGCTGTCTTTGGATCATGTTCAGCATCAGTTTCTGCATCATCCTGATTTGTCACCTTCTACATTGATTGGGTATGTACCTACGTGGGTTGTGGAATCTTCATCTTCATCAGGCAAGGAGACACATGAGCAACTTTCAGAGAGATCATCTGCATCCATATACATCCTTCCTTCCTTCAATTCCTATCCGGAATGGGAAGCTACCCTGCATCTCTACCTGGTTTTGTTTCTTCCGAAAGGGAGACAAGTTGTTTGTCGACATTGGATCATATTTTGTCTACATACACTTACCTTTTTTGTAGGTGATCACATCTTTTGGGGGGGCTATCTAGTCTCTCTATTTCCCTCCTATGGGGGGCCCATTGATTGTATTGTATCCATGTGATGATTATTGTCCTTGGGGGGATGATGTTGAGTCCTCCAATCATCACCTTTCTGCATTTCATCTCCTTTTTTGGAGAGGGGTTTTCTTCCCACTGGGTTTTTCCTCTTTTCTCTATTTGTGGGAGATTAGTTGCATTTTCATCCTATGTACATGGGTACCTAATATGGCCATCAGCCGGGACCCATCATCATCATGCATAATCATTGCATTTTCTTTTCCTCCCTAAGTTGCACTTATGGGGGGTTGTTAGTGTAATTAATTAATTAATTATTACACTAGCATAAGTTAACTTAGGGTTAATTAATCATATTAGTCCTAGGTTACTTTTAATCATTTAATAAAGATGTTGAGATAAGATTCCCTTCTAGAAGATGAGTTGTCTTTTCTAGAAGTTATCTCCATCTTGTTATCATTCCCTAGGTTAGGGTTTCATGTTGTCACATGAAGTGTGGTTTGTACACTTGGCAACATCTTATGTTTTTAGGTTTAGCACTTGCCTATATAATCAGGCATATGTACTCTTTGTAATTAAGAATCCAGATCATCATAATAGAATCTCTATTTTGAATGTCATTATCATACTTTATGTGTGGGTGAATATTTCTTCTTGGCAAAGGTCCTCCATTGAAGTCTGCAGCTTCATCAAGGCAACCTATGTATCCAGCATTCCAACAATGTCTTGGCAGTATTTTGGTGAAGATTTGGTGAAAAAAGAGGTCTCCTAGAATGCGAGTGTGCTTTGTAGGGTTTGTAGGTCCCATAATTCTAAGTTTGGATAGAAATGAGGAAAATGAAATGAGTTTTTTCTTTTTTATTTCTTCACTTAGCAATAACATGAGCGCACGTTATAATGTTCTCGTGTTGTGGCTAGAAATTAGGGTGGCAATTTTTTTTGTTGCCCATATTTCTACATCCACCCAATAATGACATTAATATAATTATGATCTTTAAACAATTAATCAATTAACAATGAGATCACACATTATACATAAATGTGTTAAATTGACAATCATGCTCAACATTGAACCATGTTTCACATCCAACTTACCACATAATGGAATATCATAGAATCATAGAGGGAAAAAAATGAGAGATGCTACAAAGTAGTCCCTCAAGAAACATAATTTGTAACTCATCATCAGCAAATTGGCGCTTCAAATTACTATTTAAATATTTGAACTAAATAAAATAATAATTTATAGGATCACTACTTCATTAAGTGCATCTAATCAATTCATTCACAATGACTTAACAAGCACTAGATAATTCATTAAAGAATTACCATGACCATTGGATAACATAGTCCTTCAAGAATAATGGGAAAAAATTGGATATGATCTTATTATCATATAAAAAAATCTATGCATGTGGTCATGAAAGATTTTATGGGGAAATTTGGGTCTCCTTTTCCATTATATAGTTCAAATATAGGGGCCACAAAATCAATGATAAAAAAGATATATAACCAAATGAAATACTTATGGCATGTTGTGGCGGGTTATAGATAATATAATTTTTGTTGAATTATTTTATTTATCTTTAGTTAGTTTATAACTTTTTTGCATTCTAATAACACAATAAGAATCTCTCCATAAGATCCTTAGTAGCATTCTTAGCCATCAATAATAATGACATTAATATAATTATGACTTAAGAAATTAATCAATTAACAATGAGATCACACATTACACATAAGTATGTTAAATTGACAATCACACTCAACATTTAACCGTAGTTCACATCCAACTTACCATATAATGTAATATCATAGAATAAAAAAGGGATCCCTCAAAAAACATAATTTGTAACTCATCATCACCAAATTGGTGCTTCAAATTGTTAATTAAAGATTTGAAATAAATAAAATAATCATTTATAGGCTCACTACTTCATTGAGTGCATCTAGTCAAGTTATTCACAATGATTTCAAACCCATGTTTGTATGAAAATGCTTTAACAAGCACTAGAGCTAAATCATTAAAGAATTTTATGGAACCATGAGGTAAAGAATAAAACCATTAGATAACACAGTTCTTCAAGAATAATGGGAATAGATTAGATATGATCTTATCATCATATAAAAAAACTATGCATGTGGTCATGAAAGATTTTATGAGGACATTTGGGTCTCCTTTTCCATTATATAGTTCAAATCTAGGGGCCACAAAATCAATGGTAAAAAGATATGTAACCAAATCAAATACTTATGACATGTTGTGGTGGATTATAGACAATCTAGAATTTTCGCTGAACTTTATTTTGCTTTAATTAGCTTATAAATTTATTGCGTTCCAAGAACAAAATAAGAATCTCTCCACATGATCCTTAGTAGCATTCTTAGCCATCAATAATATTGACATTAATATAATTATGACCTAAACAATTCTAAATCGATTAACAATGAGATCACACATTAAATATAAGTGTGTTAAATTCACAATCATACTCAACATTGAACATAGTTCACATCCAACTTAGCACATAATGGAATATTATATAATTAGAAAGGGACAAAAAATGAGAGATGCTACAAATTAGTCCCTGGAGAAACATAATTTGTAACTCATCATCACCAGCTGGTGCTTCAAATTGATATTTAAAGATTTAAACTAAAAATAATCATTTATAAGCTCACTACTTCATTGAGTGCATCTAATCAAGTCATTCACAATGATTTCAAACCCATCTTTGTATGAAAATGCTTTAACAAGTAGTAGCTAAATCATTGAAGGATTGTATGGAACTATGAGGTAAAGAATAAAACCATTGGATACCATAGTCCTTGCAAGAATAATGTGAAAATATTGGATATGATCTTATCTTCATATAAAAAATCTATGCATGTGGTCATGAAATATTTTATGTGGACATTTGAGTCTCATTTTCCATTATATTGTTCAAATCTAGGGGCCACAAAATCAATGGGAAAATATATGCAACCAAATCAAATACTTATGACATGTTGTGGTGGATTATAGACAATATAATTTTTGTTGAATTTTATTTATTTTTAATTAGTTTATAACTTTATTGCATTCTAAGAAGACAATAAAAATCTCTCCACAAGATCCTTAGTAGCATCCTTATCCATCAATAATAATGACATTAATATAATTATGACGTAAACAATTAATCAATTAATAATGAGATCACACATTATACATAAATATGTTAAATTGACAATCATACTCAACATTGAACTATAGCTCACATCCAAGTTACCACATAATAGAATATCATAGAATCAAAAAGGGACGAAAAATGAGAGATGTTACAAAGTAGTCCCTCAAGAAACATTATTTGTAACTCATCATTACCAAATTGGTGCTTCAAATTGCTATTTAAAGATTTGAACTAAATAAAATATTAATTTATAGGCTCACTACTTCATTGAGTGCATCCAATCAAGTCATTCACAATTATTTCAAACCCATATTTGTATGAAAATTCTTTAACAAGCACTAGATAAATCATTAAAGCATTGTATGGAACCATGATGTAAAGAATAAAACCATTGGATAACATAGTCCTTCAAGAATAATGTCAAAAAATTGAATATGATCTTATCATCATATGAAAATTTATATGCGTGTGGTCATGAAAGATTTTATTAGGACATTTAGGTCTCCTTTTCCATTATATAGTTCAAATATAGGAACCACACAATCAATGAAAAATAATATGTAAACAAATCAAATACTTATGGCATGTTGACACGGTGGATTATAGGCAATAGATTTTAAAAAAAAATTAGTTTATAACTTTATTGCATTATAAGCACCTAGGATAGGATAAGCCTACTTAGGTGGATATCCACTTGGGTAGTGACTTGTAATTTCATTTTTTGATGGAGATATACTACATCTGACTACACTCTTACTATCCCACATTGTTTGTACATTTACATCTATTGATGTTGTATCTTATATATACCCACCTCTTACTCTTATATGATCAATCAATCATTCATTTTATATATTCACACATTTATTATTTTGATAAGAGTATCATTATTCTACCATATTGGTCTTATCAGTTGATTAGCTCTTAAGATTTATTGATTTGCAGTGGCTACTTTCATAGCCAACTATTACATGGTATTCGGACATTTTTTATACTAGCTCTTGCAATCTCATCATTCTTATTATTATTGATTTCGTTCTTGAGATTGACCACTTCCTATAATAGTGTATCCAAGGTAGTGATAGCGACAAGGGTAGTGTTAGGTGTATGTGAAATAGTGGAGAATACACAATGAGATTGTGAGGTTAGGGATGAGGTCATAGCCAGGGATGGATGAATCATATTATGGATTAGATTGAATTTACAATCATGATAAATATCATAGATAGTAGGCTAGCATGAAAGTGATCTAAATGTTTATTTTAATGCTCTAAATTAAAGTGCTCCTAGAAGTTCTCCTTCAATGCTCTATAATTTTTAAACGAGAATATGATGATTCTTAGATGTGTTTTAATGCTCAAATGCATACTTTCAAATACCAAGATATAATGAATCATTTCACAATTGTGTACTAAGTTAGGTCCCAACAACTATGAGAAAAGGGCAATAGTTGATCATTTAAATTTTAGAAATTTCATCTTGAGTAATATTTGTTTTGTGTGTGATCACTCTTGTGAGCCACAAAATAGCTTGAGACAATGAAATAAAGATTTGATGATAGGGAATGAATTTGTAGAATCTAGGTTGCTAATAATATACCAAATGTATGAGAATATGTGCAAATGAGATAGGGATATGGTCAAATGGATGAAAATGGGTGTAAGGAGATGAAAATAAGAGTGAATAAGAATTGAGGAATGAGTCAAAAATAATATAAAAATATGTCACATATTTCTATATAACTAAATAAAGACATTCTCTCAAAATAAACTAAAAATTAAATAGATTACAATAAAATTGAAAAAAAAATAAGAAAAAAAAATTTAAGTGTAGTCAATTTGGCACACTGTGGAAATACCTCCTACTTATCAATTGATGAGCTAAAGGGCTCTATAATGAATGGTTTATAAGACACAATAGTTACTACAGGTTTTGCAAATGGGGTTGCAAGCTAAGTGGGCTTAACCTTGGGGGAAACTTTGTGGTTAAGCGTGCTTGAGCTAGAATAGTATTGGGATGAGTGATCTCTTGGGAAGGCCCGGTGCTTCTCCTTTGTGAGCATCACCTAGATGCAATGAGTGCTAAGTGGAGCATTCATTATCATGAGAGATGAGTTCTTGTGAATCACTACTCATGAAACATGAGTCAATGAGTTTGACTCAAAAAACTACACAATTGAATCATGATAACAATATCACAATTTAAGTGTAGTTCCAACACATATCATATATATTTTTAACTAAAGACAATTTTCAAAATCTTGATATTTATTTTATATACTCATTTTCCCATAAAAGTTTTCCATCATATTCCATAATCCAATTTATCATGAAATGTGATCGATGGAACAAATAGTTACAAAGACAAATCCAAAAATATTTCTTCAAACAGTTTTAAACTATTTCTTCAAAGTCATTCATCAAACTCATATTCTTTTATACATCCAATCTTATAATATCTGTAAACCTATCATGAGATCACTTTCTATTCAATTCTTCAAAGAAACAAACAACCATCATTAAAATGACAGAATCTTTCATCTGCACTAAAAACAGTGCTACAAGTTTTGATTGACAGCTACAGGTTTCCAGTTTTGCACTACAAGACACAGACTTAAATCTCTTTCTGAAAGTGGAGAGATTATTATGAGATAACTCCACTAGCTAAAATCCAGATTTTCTTTGTACATTACCTGGCCCTCGTCTGAGTAGAAATAAGCCCTTTATGTATTGGAGTTTGCTATTATCCAGTTAGTACAAGTTAAAGATTCTTCATCGGCGTGGAAAGATTTCAGAAGGCTTAAGTACAGTGAAATGAGTTGCAGGCAAGTAGAACCAGATACTCATATACCACCAAAACCAGTATACTTCAACCCGTGTTCGAATCTCGTGGGTACCATATGAGACCACAATGCTATCTTGTGCTTTAGATGGGTGCACTGTGGTCACACAATCCAGTGCACATATTAAATTTGATGGCCGCATGGTTGTATTTTGATATTTTTGTTTGAAAGTATAATTAAAATTTTAGGATGGTTATGTAATATGAAATGAGAGATTTTGGCTAAGCTGTCAAAATTTATATAAAAGTAGTCTGATATATATTCAATTTATATATAATAAGATAAATCTTCGTGTTTGAGAGGTAGTTTCAAATGGATATTTGTCAAAAAAAATTGATATTCAATTTATATATAATAAGATAAATCTTTGTGTTTGAGAGGTAGTTTCAAATGGATATTTGTCAAAAAAATTGATATGAAAGATTGACTATCAAATTTAGACTTTAGATGTAGAGGAAAATAAATGCATACTTAGTACTTTTTGCTTTGCATACTTTTTGGGGTTGTTTTAAATATATTAATTTAATATCTAATTTGTCATATTTTGTATATAAGTTTGTTCAACTTTCTATCTTTCAAATTTTTATTGTACTTGGAGCTAACACTAAAAATTGGTTGTTGTTCATTAAATTTGAAGCTGGCAACACTATAAATTGATTGTTATTCATTAAACTTACATGCCAAAACAATTTCAACTTGTTAGGAAAAATGGTGTCTCAACCTTGCAATTATAGGAGGTTAAAATATACTGAGTATGAGGGGTTGAAGGGTAGGAGGAGGAGGAGTGGGGGCGGGAGGTACCCTCCTGGCAAGTTCAGAGGGGGATGAATTTCTTGGTGAGGGGTTCGAGGGCAACACCTTTGAAAGCCACATTTTATGTATATTTTGTTATTGTAAATCTGGGTCGTTCATCATTAGGTTTCAGATTTGACGATAGATATTTAGTTGGCTTGTCTTTTCTTAGAAGGCAACCCTATTTTATGAGGGCATTATATTCCATCTATGCATTGTGATTTATTATAAGAGTCTAATAGTCGTTGTGTTGCCTTTGGATCTTTGGTTGGTGATACTCCTATGAGAAACTTGCTCTGCAAGTATATTGTAATATTTGAAATTTCTAAATAATATATTGGGTGGCTTGTGGAGTGTGGAGTTTTTCTTCTGAAAGGATTTTCCTCAAGTAAATCACTGTGGTTTGGTATGCATGATATTTATGTTTAAGTTTTTGTAATTGTTGTAAAGATTTATAAAGATTTGCATTACCCTCCTCTCAAGATTAGTGTTGGAAGTTGTTTCGCTACCTTAGCTTTCTTACACAACTGAGCATCTAGGGTTATGTATTCAAAGAAAACCCTAGAACATTAAAATGGATCTAAGGGCGGGTGCATGGAGATGGGTAGCCAATTTGTGGCCAGTTTCAACAAAAAGTTTTGAAAAGTCATAACGCACGCTTGCGTTATGACATGTTAAAAGCAAAAAAAAATGAAACTCATTCATTCTTCATTTTGACTATGTTTTTTGTTGTGCTCGCAACCAAAACCCCCATTTTTCGTACTCGCGTTCTTGGAGGAGACATTGTGCAAAAATTTTCACCAACAGTTGCTATTTCTTTGCAACGATGGCGCCACGACAAGGAGGAGGTGTGAGAGGTAAGGATTGCTTTCTTTTTATTATGAATTTGTTAGCTTTAGGTTGAATTTGTTAGTTTTAGGTTGTATTTGATATATTTTTTTCTGAATTTTTAGGAGATGCAAATCAACCTGCAAACCCTCAAAATCCTCAACAAGAAGAGCAACCAAATCCTGAAGAACAAAATCAACCACAACAACAACCTCCTCCACCAATCACTCAACCCCCTCCTGACACTCAACAAAATTTAATGAGTGAAATTGAGAACAACAAAAATAAAACCGAGGATTTAATTAGTAGGTTGAGTGATCCAAATAGTTCAACCATAGAAAGAATAACCCTAGCAAGTTCATTGAAAGATATGCTAAAAAATGTAGATTCAATGAGCAAACAAATAACTGGATGGAAAGATAGGAGGCGGGCGACTAGGGCTTATTATGCGAATAAACTATCATATAAAGATGTAAAGAATTTAAAAATTACAAAAGGTGATTTGTGCTCATTATTTATTGACCCACACACAAATAAAAATCTTACTCTCAATGCAAAGAGGTTTCCTATTCATTGATTCCACCACCAACAGATTAGGAACCATTTTTATGATAGGTGGTACATGGTCTTTGATTACCCACTATGCAACAATTATGAAGTCCCACAATATTTCCTTAGGAAAATATACAGTGAGTTCATATTGAACAAAATCCCAAATTATTTTGATGTGAGGGACTTCTAGGGGAGAGGTGGGGGGTCGGCTCAGGATAGACCTAGTGCATAGCTGGATTCTACGCGACAAGGGAGGCGAGCTCTCGCTAGGCCGCCTCATGAGAACATTGGTATGCCTTCCATCGTGAAGGAGAGTGTCGGCGTAGAGACATTGCAGGCGATCAACACTTTGAACCAGAGTGTCATCCATCATACTAGCCCTATTGTATAGTGCCATCTAAGGGAGTCTTCGAGTGGTGGCCTTCGAACCCATGTGTGCCAATCTTGCGGGGTGACTTGTTCATATGACCCCACCGACACTCAGGAGGCTTCTACGCAGGATCCGTCTACAACTATGGAGATGGAAAGGGCAGTTGACATTTTGCATGAGGCATATGGCATTGATAGTTAGGTAAAAGTTAGCATGTTCATTGAATTTAATTTATTAAATTTTGATTTTGAAATGCAAAATTAACTATTTTAGTTTTATGATTTTAATAAAATTGCAGGGTTACAGTGTTGAGACTAGATACACCGGTCCTCTAGGTACTTATTTCTGTAGTACACCTATCGGTGGGGTATGTAACTAGTAAACAATTATAAATTTATTACATGTTAATAGAATTGTTTTACGAATGGTATTTTAATATGTGATTTTGGATGTTGAACATGCTAATATTGGAGGTTTCGAGGGAACACCTCCCAGTGCCATTGGATTTACTCAAACCTACACGGAGGTAATAGAATAAAGAGTTTAACTAATGAATTGTACTTAATAGATTTGTGTAGTTTATATGCACATCGTTGATTACGTTGAATAATTTGTTTTTTTTAATTTTCAGATGTTGCAAGCCGAAACACCTCCGAATGTGACAAGGGCAATGGAGATTAGTGTTTCATCTTCTATACAATTCTTGATGGCTCTGACAGGGGATGTATGAGGAAAATTAGTAAATTTCAATTTACATTCATTGTTATAGATGTTAGTGAAAAATCAAACCATTATTGATTTGTAGTTTAATTTCTATTTGGATGGTTTATACAGGGCTTGATCACACCTAAGCATGGGCGTGTGAATATTTCCCTCATGGAGAGAGATCATGAGATGGCGGTAAGTGATTATTTTTTCAAATATATCATTTTTTATAATGTGATTTCTATATATTCATGTCTTTACTTCTTATTGTTACAGTTAAAACTTCACCATGAACTAAACACTAGGAGGAGCAGTAGGAGCACTGCTTGAGTGCAGCACAAATGATGGACAGACCTATCACCATCCGATTGACAAGCAAAGGGAAATAATTTATTTCCAGAGCATGGAGAGCAATGACTTTTGATTCCAGAGCCATTTGTTGTATGCCTACATGACAATTTTGTACATATTTTGCATTGGACATATTTGACATTGTATGCCTATATGGCATTCTCGTAAGCCTATATGGCTATTTTGTACATATATTTCATACTTATATCAACATCTATTGATGTATGTCTACATGGCTATTTGGTTAATACAAATATTTTTTTATCAATGGTGTCCATATTTGTATTATAAATTAATGGTTCAATAGATATGAGTTACATGTATTCAAGTGTATACTTTGTGACTTACGTGTGTTCCAATGTATACTTTGTGACTTACGTGTTTTCATGTGTATACCTTGTATTTGTGCATATACTTTGTATTAATTTGTGTATACTATGTATTCATATGTATACTTCAAGGCTTACATGTTTTTGAGTACTTGTGCTTCCCTTATTCACATGTACATGCTTGACTTATTCACGTGTATACTTATTAATTGGTTAGCCCTAGCATTGATCATTATTGCCCTTCATGGTTTTTCTTGAATATTAATTGATTGATGCTAAACAACTTTATCTAAAAGCAAAAAACATGTTTTCAATTGGTATTCCATGAAATGATTCATAAAAAGATTTCAATATGTTCTTAATGCGTCACCATATAAACATGTCGAAATATTTATATGTCAACTTTTTGCAATATTATTTCTTGTATACAAAATGGACTCAAGAGAAAGCAAGTTATAATTTATAATACAAATAAGAAATGGACTCAACGCTGCCGTAGACCCCCAAAGAGGTCTATTTAATAAAGAAACACACTCTCAATCACTCTTCCAAATGCAAAACAACATTGAGAAGCATTTACCAATCTGCAAATCCACAAAATCCATAATTTTTAGGGCATGATTGGCCCTCTAAACCCTCACTTTTCTCAAATTTCACTAGGGTTTATTGAAAAGCCCATATCTAGACGTCACACAACCTCAAAACCTCTTCCAACACTCTTCATTCTACCTGCACAAACTTAATTGACCAACAAATTATGCTGCCCTTTGACTTTACCTACTTTTACTCCCTCAAAACTCTCTTTTTCATTCAAAACCCCTCTATTCCTAATTAGGGCATCATGCCATAACATACTTTTGACCTCCCTTGTCCTTGCAGACCATTTGAGCACATCAAAATCCACAACCTCACCCTATTTCCAACCTATTCTAACTTATTCTCAAGCAATTTCTTCTTTTCACCTCGTCTAGCCTTGCTTTTAAGGCCTAAATTCTGAATTTTGAACAGGGGCAGCGTTAGTAATCTCTTCCAATGCCTTTACCAATGCTATTTTCTTATTTGTAATTACATAATTGACTCAAATGACCCCACACTAACTCAAAACTAAAAGCAAGATTACAGAATGGGCTATCATGGCCTTATTTGACATTATAATGACAAAACCCACTAAACTAGACCTTCTTCATCAAATGGAGGAACAAGGTGCTCTGCACCAATGATCATACGCTTTTTGTGTGGAATACTCAGACTTCTCAACCGTTGTGTGTATGTTTCTCTTTTCCATTGTTTTGCATGCCATCATAAGGGATCAGGCCGGTTGCACGCAACTCAGATCAATTCTACGTGTTTGGGTGCCAAATAGGACCATGCCTAGCATAAACCTACCTATCAGGATATGTTGGAGCAGTTATTTTGGTCACACAAATTGCAAAATGAAAGTTGCACCACTTTGCAACTTTACATTGCTTCCATTTGACACTTTTTCCATCAAGTGAAAACTGGAAACCACAGGAAAATGACTCCAAGATAACAAAAATCGAGAGAGGTTATTATTGAGGGGCCCAATGCAATCTCATAGGATCAAACGAAGAGTTTGTAAGCGTCATAGTTTCTGAGTAATAGCCCATCAAAGTTTGCTTCCCTTTTGCACTTTGGACCCTTAAGGGATCGATCTAGTTGAACGTAGCTCAGAGTGATTCTGCATGTTTGGGTGTGAAAGAGGACCATGCCTAGTGTAAACATACCTATTTGGATGCGTTTGAAAAATTTGTTTGGTCACACGAGTTGTAGAACGAAAGTTGCACTATTTTGCAACTTTGCACAACTTGCATTTGACACTTTTTCCATCAAGTAAAAATTTTCCACCACAGGGAAACCAATCCAAGATAGCCAAAATTGAGATAGGTTTTTGTAGAAGGGCCCAACACAATCTTGTAGGATCAGATGAGAAGTTTCTAAGCATCACTATATTCGAGTAAAAGCATGCTGAAGTTTGCAACTATTTTGCACTTTGGACCTTTAAGGGATTGATCCAGTGGAACGTAGTTCGAAGTGATTCTGTATGTTTGGGTGCGAAAGAGGACCATTCCTAGTGTAAAAATACCTATTTGGATGTTTTGGAATAGTTGGCTTGGTCACATGAGTTGCAGAACAAAAGTTGCACCACTTTGCAACTTTGTACTGCTTGCATTGGACATTTTTTCCATCAAGTGTAAATTTGCCGCCATGAGAAAACCACTCTGAGATAGCCAAAACTAAGAGAGGTTTTTTTAGAGGGGCTAACGCAATCTTGTAGGATTAGACGAGAAGTTTCTAAGCATCACGGTATCCGAGTAACAACATGCTGAAGTTTGTAGCCATTTAACACTTTGGACTCTTAAGGAATCGATCCGGTTGAACGTACCTTAGAGAGATTCCATGTGTTTGGGTGCAAAAGAGGACCATGCCTAGTGTAAAGATACATATTCAGACATGTTGGAAAAATCCGCTTGGTTACACAAGTTGCAGAATGAAAGTTGCACCACTTTGTAACTTTACACTGCTTGCATTCGACTCTTTTTCCATCAAGTGAAAATCCGCTACCACGAGAAAAGCACTTTGAGATAGCCAGAATTGAGAGAGGTTTTTGTAGAGGGGCCCAATTTGATCCTATAGGATTAGATGAGAGTTTCTAAGCATCGCGGTATTCGAGTAACAACATGTTGAAGTTTGTAGTCATTTTTTACTTTGGATCCTTAAGGGATCGATATGGTTGGACGTACCTCAAAGAGATTCCACGTGTTTGGGTATGAAAGAGGACCATGCTTAGTGTAAACATACCTATTCAGATGCATTGGAATAGTCCACTTGGTCACACGAGTTGCAGAACGAAAGTTGTACCACTTTGCAACTTTGCACTGCTTGTATTTGACACTTTTTCCATCAAGTGAAAATCCACCACCACGGGAAAACCAGTCTAAGATAGCCAAAAATGAGAGAGGTTTTGTAGAGGGGCCCAACATGATCCTGTAGGATCAGACGATAAATTTTTAAGCATCACGGTATTCGAGTAACAACATGTTGAAGTTTGCAGCCATTTAACACTTTGGACTCTTAAGGGATCGATCTGGTTGAACATACCTCAAAGCGATTCCACATGTTTGGGTGCAAAAGGGGACCATGCCTAGCATAAAAATACCTATTCGAATGTGTTGGAATAGTCTGCTTGATCACACGAGTTGCAAAACGAAATTTGCACCACTTTGCAACTTTGCACTGCTTACATTTGACACTTTTTCCATCAAGTGAAAATCCACTGCCACGAGAAAACCACTTCGAGATAGCCAAAACCGAGAGAGATTTTTGTAGAGGGGCCCAACACGATCCTATAGGATCAGATGAAAATTTTCTAAGAATAACGGTATCCGAGTAACAACATGTTTAAGTTTGCATCCATTTAGGACTTTGGACTCTTAAGGGATCGATCTGGTTGAACGTACCTCAAAGCAATTTCACATGTTTGGGTGCAAAAGAGGACCATGCCTAGTGTAGATGTACCATGCCTAGCATAAATTTACCATGTACTTAGAAGAAGATCAATAAAATTCATTGTTTCTTGTATTTTTATTTATTTTTACCAGAAAAATGATGTTTCCTTGAACTGTAAGGTTCCGTATAGGGTGATTGTGTTCTCTTTTTCAATCTCTTTATGTTTCCACAGAACCAGTACATATTTAGAAACCCATTTTAATGTTAGGGTGCTTATTTGGTGAAAGGGAATAAGTTTTGTGGGGTTTGTGTTACTGCCCTTGTAGAATTTGATGGAAAAGGGCATGAAAAATGAGGTTTCATCCTAGGGTTTGATAAAATATTGCATGTAGAGGTTGGGTGATTGTATTTTGAGTTTGTGTAGGTGATTTTAAGAAGTTCTGAGGTGGTGGCATGTTTTGGTAAGGTGTGGAACCATTCCTTTCAATAAACCCTCCTCATACTAACATAAAATAAGGGTTTTTTGGTTTGGCATGGTGGAGTGAGTGTCTCCTAAGAAAAATTGTAGCTATGAGGGTTTGGATATATGAGAATTGCTACCCCAACAAGTTCAAGGGGTTGTTGAATGTTTGAAGTTATTTTCCTTTGTAAATTAGGCCTAGTTAGCCTAATGAGGACAACAAAGAAGGTCATTTTTGATGCACATGTTCCAAGACAGTCACTATTGATTTTGAAGTATGTGTTGTAACTCAATAATAGCTATCTAAATCAGTCATTTTTTTGTGAAGTCATTTGAGAAGTTTTCCTCAAAACACCACTTGGAGCCACACTTTTCACTTGGAAATTCATCATAAGACCTTGTAGTAGCAACTCCACCTTTGTTTCTTGAATTCTCTTGCACAGATAAACACACACACACACCTAAAACATCCTAAAAATAACTTACTCCACTGATCTAAACTATCAAATTCGGTGGAGTAGTCATTATTGGTTATCTACACTCTCAAAACCCCAATCTTGAGGGTTGACAGATCGAGTTGAGAAAAATCAGTTCAAACTAATGATAAACTAAATGGATACCCTCCTAAATAGATTCAAATGAAAGCTACTTCACTATTCTACCTTAAAAAACAAGATTCAAGGCCTTAAACTAATGTACAGGTTGTGCAAGTTAATGAATAATTGGAAAAACTCATAAAATCACTAAAATAGAGACTTTATTGATTATAAATCTTAAAAAATATAAAAGATCTCTGTTTTTCTTGACCTTACATGCTTTATATAACTTCTTTAATCACCTAATAACCTCTTTGAGACTTTGAATACATTACATGTGACCTTCACATGACCTTTTTCACATTGTTTACATTTCAAAATTCAAATTTTGCAAATTTTTCTATTGAAGACATTTAGAGAACAAGGTGCTATTGCACCAAACATGAACTCCAAAATTATAATATTTGAGTAAATCTCATTACAAGTAAATCTCATTACAATGCCTTAGGTACTTCATTCTCACAGATATTTTACAATGTCACTCATACATTTGAGATTCTCTTTAAATTTCTACATCATAGGTGCTCATTATGAGGTTAACTTCAATTGAGTAACTTGAGATTCCCTCGCTAAGCTTCACACACTCTTTTATAATGGCTTGAAATCAGAATTGAGATTTGTCAAGATCATCAAAATAAGGATGTTGCATTTCCTTTTTGGCTGAGGTTCTCTTTGATAGCTCATAAATCAACATTTTCTACAATGAGAGACCAATCAATTTTTGGTAGTTTACTTACAAATACACAAAGTAAAAGAGAAAAAGAAAGAGCATCCAAAATGGAAATAAAATGAAAATAGATGAAAGGCACTTAAAAATAGGCATGCAGGTCTTACAACTTAGTCACTCCTAGTCATACATCTTCATTAGGAATTCTAGCATACCTATTGCACACAACACCTCTCATGAATAGAGTAAGTTGAAATTTGAGATGCTCTTATAATGTCTACATCATATAAATTGCTTCCCACATGTGTTTGGAGGTTTTGGTCAAGTTTCAAGATAAGTTTCTTTCCTAAAGTGTCCTAATTTGAGGCCTAGTTGGCGTATAAATCTTGATTTGAGAAAATTGTTACAAAGTAACTAATAGTGGTTTGTTGGAATGTGATTGTGTACCCTGAAGGATCCTTGAAATGGTTCAAGTATTGGTCTAAAAGAATCTTATCGAGAATAAATACCCGATTGAATGAGTTGGCAATGGTACAA